>JACEEZ010018874.1:49606-71244 GCA_016584305.1 Chionoecetes opilio | reverse complement strand
CAAAAAACCCGGGGCCCAAAAAATGGTTTTTTTGGCGGTTCATCTAACACATGGATGCTCGCATATCTCGCTGTTATTACAATGACATAATTATCATAAGTGTCACAACCCCACACCTGACACCAGTTTGTCGTTCCCCAACACCTTAGTTATTTTGCTTCTCTTACTTTGGGAACCTAAGACAAATAAGCTGCACCCTTCATTCTATTATAAGTCGGTACTAAGTATTGCAAGAGTGCTGAATCCGTACATAAGTGTGGTTGAGACACGCAGCTATCTTACGCTTATTTATTTAACATATCATTATAGTAAAAACACTACACAGAAAACACTACACAAAAACACTACACCAAAACTCATTGTAAACACAACTTCAGCAAGACACTTCATTTTAACTAACTAACACTTCATAAAAACACAGTCGGTTTACGACTACACGGTACATATATACACAAGACAAAATCGCTTCATGACAAGTTACTTCAAGACATAAAAACATTTCAAGACATCAAAACAAACTTCAAGACACTTCAGTCACTACAGAAAATATATGTCACTTACCACGTTCCAGGTGAACAAGAGTAACGTTGTACGGGACAGGGCCTTCATCTTACAAGGTGGGAAAGGTACTGTGAGCTATGGAGCTCTGTAAATATCTGCTGTCTCTCCTCGTTACAACTGTCTTTTATATCATGTCTTGAGGCAACTGTCCTATACATATCGTTTCCTTATTTTACTATTTCCGTATTTCTAAAATGTTCATGCACTAAATGTTACGTTGTGTTTCGCTCCGACAACGTTCTGTTCGCTAAGACAGTGTACCTACTCTATTGTCCTTATTTTACGGTAAGGCACTTTATTTTATGCCTTTCATGTCTTGTCTCACTAGGGAGGGATTACCATTCCTTCCTCATCGCATTGTCTATATTATGGAGCACGGCCTGACTTTTTCCGTTCATCGGTGTGCCCAACACTTCCGAAATGTAACCTGTACTCCCTTTGTTTCTAATCCCTTTTGTTCGCTAATCTTCCCCTTTCTTCTCTCCCTCCTCGCTTTCCTCTCCTTCCTCGAATCTCTGGGCACGACATATTCACAATGGATGTGGTATCACGGTACTGGTGTCAGGCATGTAGTCATAAGTCAGAAGCAAGTACAAGTAAAAATAATTCATATTTCCTCACAAGTTCTACCTTTCTTAATTAAGTAGTAATGAAAATGTCAATACTTTACTTTTCTCAGGTACAAGGTCGTCAAAGATAACGCCAAGCTAAGTGGACGAGGGAGTGACGGCCAGTGGCAGTACTTTGAGCTCATGGATGAGCACATGGCCGGTGACCCTATCATCACTCCACGTGCTGTGGAGTCCTCTCTTGCAGGTACATTATATTGTATTATAAAATAGTCATGCATTATCTTTGTTCTTCCCTGGTTGCATTTGTCATGATATCGAGAGATAATGGAAGAAGATAAGATTATTAACAGCATCGGAACGGTGGAGATGTTAATGTTACAGGAATGTAACCACTTATTAATTGTAGAGACAGTGTGTTAGGGTAGGCAACCTAAAAAAAGAGGAGCAAGGTGAGAAAACTTGGAGTAGGCAAGTAGGAAGCCGGTGGAGGACCTTGGAGTCATTGTTACTTCTTTGAAACTTAAATGAATAGGCTCAAAAGAGATATCATAAATCAACTGCAATGTTTCTGTAATGTAACCTGTCATGTCATAGCTTGAATACCACTTCTATTTTCTTCTTCTCCTTTCATGGGTGACCACAGGCTGTACTGTAAGTTTATATGACCGGCAAACATGCGTTATTTTGAGAAAAATGCCTCATTTTAGGGCTTGCTCATTCTTTTTTCAATAACCAGTCATTGAAGCTTTCAAAATTAATTTGCACTGTTAACAATTTATGAATCTGTTGATTTATTAAACTGTTATATCTTTAAATTTTCAGGGCCATCATCCTCAGGACAAAATGACACACCACCAACTCCCTCCAACTCCATCAGCCATCCGTCAACATCATCGCAACCACTTTCCCCGATCGGGAATCGGGAAAATTACACGATTGATGATTTTATTTATTTAGTTAACGCTAATTTATGCATGGTTCTAATTAATTTATCAGATAACGAAATATAGCAATGGAAAGCTAATAAAATTGCGCTTCTATTGATACTCTTCATGATAAAAGATGACTCGCAAAGTTTTAAATGGCGAAAGATTGAAGTGAATACAGGATGCATATTTCTTCAGTCTCGTAATGGCATTTCTTTAGCGTGTTTTACTGTTTTTTATTTGATAATATTATAGAACAAACATTTACGAACATTACAGTAATATATACTGATAAACCAGTCTATATGATCCGTATATACAGTATATATATATATATATATATATGAATCCGAGTGGCCCTCCGACTTCAGGCCCTTGTGCGACAGGCCGATATTTCGTGCGCAGTCCAGGTATACATACAGTGGTCTATGCCCAGACCTATTAAGAGTCGCTGCGGCCCCTCTCCACAGACCTTTCCAGTACCCCTCTAAGGGGCCCCTTCATGTAATGGGCCTACGCACCCAACCTTCAGGGTTCGCCTTGGAGTCTGTGAAGCGACTAACAAGGGCAGAGGTGCTGGCAGAAACTCGTGAAACACCAGCAGCAAAACTTTCCACGGGTGGGAATGTTTACTGCATAGCGAGGGGAACACCGAGCAAGCATGCTCCCCCACCGACGGCTTGGGGAAGACTGAAGGTTTGGTAGCGCGGTGCGCGCGGCGCGTAGTGTTGCCAACTCAAAACACTCATATTTGGTCCAAATAGCTCTACAGAAACCATGAAAAGTCCCAAACGTGTCCCTACGTACAGTGCCAATATGCCCGCGCTTGTCCCTGCACGAAATAAAACAAATGTTAGAACAAGAAATGCACATAACACGTTCTTTTACATAGTGCAACTTTAGGGACCAGATTAATGACGATCAGAAAATGTATATAATATAAAGAGTTAAACATTGACCTTGCCTAATATTCTTCACTTACTAGTACCATGTGAATATACTATACAGTGAAGGAAATGGTAATAATGGTGTACCCACTGTTCATCATTGTACAATATTGCATTATAATTGCACGGAGACAATTAAGGTGGTTCCGTGAACCTGAAGTTGATACATGAACACGCTAAGTGACTTACCTTCAGCCATTTAGATCTGAAGCGTTGTTTTCTTGACGGAGACTTGTCTTCTTTTGAGAGGTCGCCTCTTTTCTTTCTAGATTTTGTAGGTTTCCTTGCACCAGTCTTTTCCATTGTCTAATATTTTCTGAAGTCAAACTAGGGAGGCAGAGGGACTGATCCCCACAAACGATTAAAACAGCTGATGTTATGATGTGTAAGGCCGTGTCACACGAGCGATATTTTCCAGCATCTTTTGGTATTTTGCTACCAAAAGATGCCCGTAGTGGTGGCAAAAAGTGCGCGTGTTGTCACACGGCGTTTCGGCTACGAGCATCTTCCTACCAGAGTAGCTAAGATCTGTATTCTTCTATCTTAGCTACTCTACTTCTACTGGCATCTATAAACACTCCTTCCCTGTTGATAACCATAACCTCCACATGTTATCCCCGTTTTTATAGTAAAAACACACGCAGCCTATTAAATATATGTTTTTATCAACATTTTCCGTCATAACTTCTCATCAACAACTCAAAACTTAACTATATATCTAAATAATACGTATAAAAAATATAAATAACACGCATGTACAGTAGTGTGCCATTTAGCCCGGACAGTGATGAAATAATACAATTTGTTTTTAAATTGATGTTTATTCCAAAAAAACATGTCAATGGTAAGATAGATGATACATTTAATATGAGATTAACCACCCTATGCTTTTACAAGCAGTTCCACTCGCTTTGGCATAGATTCCACCAAGCTTGAACACATGTCTGCTAGTTCTTCGTCATGGTACCAGGCCTTAATAACAGCACAAATCAGCTTCTGCATCGTCGAACAGTCGTCTTTCTCGATTCTAAGTTTGATTATAGCCCATAGATTCTCAATGGGGTTTATGACAGGAGAATTCCCGGGCCAATCTAGAATGGTTAGTCTACTTTCTTCGAAGAATGTGCGCATTTTTCGGGAAGTATGGCACGGAGCGAGATCCTGCTGGAAAATGCCGCCTCCATCAGGCAAGTCCCTTTGCATCACAGGAAGCAAGTGAGCCTCCAGGGCAGACATTCAGAGAGAGTTAAAGGGCACGGTGTTTAGCTTAACTAACTTCCTCTATTTGTACAACCCGGAAGTCGCGGGGATTCTGGTACGAGATATGGGAGTGGCGCTACGGTGTCACTATGGGCTTCGATAGCTGATTAGCTGAGCGAGTACAATTACGTCACAGCCTCGCCAGCGAATCACATAGTATTTCTCAAAAAGTGTCAGCCAATCACAAGGCTGCCACGCTCTCAGCTGTGTTTACAAATTATATCATCCACGCGGTTTGTGTTTGTTATGGTCAAGCTGTCCACCACCGTTTTCTCCGTACTTAATAATAAAAAGTAAGTCATTCCATGATTCCTTCTTAATAATACCTGTTCCCACATCCACACAGGGTGCAGTCAGCTCGTACACAAGTTGTTTCGTAGTGGGTGGATGGGTGAGTGAAGGCGTGGGTGGATTCGTGAATGAGTGAAGACTGCGGCCCTGCGGGGTGTTGGTGGGTGAAGGAATGAGTGAGGGAGTGAGTGGGTTGGAGGGGTGTTGAAGAAATGAGTGAGGACGTGGATGGGTTAGTGAGTAAGAGAGTGAGGGCGTGGGTGGATGGGCGGGTAGGCGAATGAGTGAGTAAGAGCGTGGCGTGGGTGGATGGGCGGGTAGGGGTATGAGAGTGAGCGAGATTTCCATTTCCATAAATGGGGTTTCCTACATTGAAATACCATTTATTCTTCCTTTTCATCTATTCCAAGTGGAACTGTACCTGAAACTTTAAAATTTGGCGAGTGTTCCACCACCGGTGACTGTTCTCGGTTGTTGTTTCAACGAGAGTTCCTATCGGCGACAGTTCCATTAACCCATTACGTGTGCCTTTTATTTAAATGAATTATCTTTTTTTTTTATTCTAAAATGTTTACTGCCTTGCATTCAAAATGTTTAGAACCAGAAATAATGTTCTTAATATTATTCCAGCAATTACACACCTGCAGCCTCCCATGCCTCATCATCTGCTGGGAACATAGTCCCCTCTCCTACAGCCTCCCAGGCCCCATCACCTGCAGGCTACAGGAGCTCATCACCTGCAGGCTACATGAGCCCATCACTTGCAAGCTACCGGGCCCCATTGCCTGCAAACTACCGGGCTCCATCGCCTGCAAGCTACCGGGTCCCATCCCCTGCAGGCTACCAGGCCCCATCACCTGCAAGCTACCGGGCCCCATCACCATCAAGCTACCGGGCTCCATCACCTGCAGGCGGCCAGGCACCATCACCATCAAGCTACCGAGCTCCATCACCTGCAGGCGGCCAGGCACCATCACCATCAAGCTACCGAGCTCCATCACCTACAGGCTACCACGCACCATCACCATCAAGCTACCGAGCTCCATCACCTGCAGGCTACCACGCACCATCACCTCTAGCCTTCCAGGAACCATCACCATCAAGCTACCGAGTTCCATCACCTGTAGGCGGCCAGGCACCATCACCTCTAGGCTTCCAGGCCCCATCGCCATCAAGCTACCGAGCTCCATCACCTGCAGTCTGCCAGGCACCATCACCTGCAGGCAGCCAGGCACCATCACCTGCAGGCAGCCAGGCACCATGACCTGCAGGCAGCCAGGCACCATGACCTGCAGGCAGCCAGGCACCATCACCTGCAGGCAGCCAGGCACCATCACCTGCAGGCAGCCAGGCACCATGACCTGCAGGCAGCCAGGCACCATCACCTGCAGGCAGCCAGGCACCATCGCCTGCAGGCAGCCAGGCACCATCACCTGCAGGCAGCCAGGCACCATCACCTGCAGGCAGCCAGGCACCATCACCTGCAGGCAGCCAGGCACCATCACCTGCAGGCAGCCAGGCACCATCAGTAGGCTCTCAAAGAACCCCCCGTACACAGCGGAGGAGAACTCTTGCAGCAGGTAGTTATGGTGTATTTTTGTTACCAGCAGAAAGTAGTTACCAAAATTTCACTAAATTTCAGATATCTGGATTTATGAATAGTAACAACGCTTACTCCATAATTAGCCGCACACTTCCCTTTAATTGCTGGAGAATTTATTGATACAGTAGGAAGGTGCTAATTTATTGTATTTTTGTTTCAGATCTAAGTGCAGAATTAAGGATGTTGCCAGCTGTGGTGATCACACAGGGGGAGATCAGAGACCTGCTGCGGGAGCTTGTTGGGGCAGTGAGAGGTAGTGCGGCAGGACAGGGGCAGATCATTGCGACCCTGGAGGGCATAGCCAACACGCAGCAGGAGCTTTCCCGAGCACAGCAAGCAAATGCTGATGCTTTGCAGATATTTGCGGAGTTTTTGGCTCGGTTCCAATAAACATTTATTTATTATTTTAGGTTAACGTAGGATATAAGATTATAAAGTATTAGTATAATTATTAGTTACCATTTACTTAGTATTTTAGGTTAACAAAGGATATAAGATTATTTAGTATTAGTTACTGATCGCTGAATATTTTTCATAGGGAATGATTTACAAAGTGTAATGTCACATACTCATCTGTTTTTTTTAGCACATAACTGAGTTTTACTCTGCCTGCTATCGTAATGTCCAACATAGACAGGTAGCTCAATAGTGCTGTCGTCCTAAACAGGGTTGAGTTAAATGCTTTTTTCCCCCTCAACTCCCGCACTCAAACTGACTGCTTTCGGCAGGCCGGCATGTAGCAGTTTTTGTATTGGTGTTTCCTCATTTTTCTTTCCCTGGCAAGGCACATTGGGGTAGATGCAAAGCATTCACTGGGGATTTTTCCCCTTTTGCTCAAAAGGTTAGGTTTATATTCAAGATGGCAATATTTTTTATTTTTAGTGTCAAAGGGTGTGATTTTTCACCTTATTTATATAAAACATTAGCAAAATTTTTTTTCCACCAAGTCGATGCTTAATTTGTGCACGTTCTCAATCTGTGTTATTTTCCAGTCATCATGATATTACATGGGTTTTTTGTGCATTTTCTCAGTATTATGAACATACTCTAATAAAATAATATGCAATATTATTATCTCTATTATCTCTAAGTTCGCATGTGGAAATTATTTTCCATGGTAAAGATTTAAAAAGGCTTGATTAAAACATGGAAGCTTTGATTTGGTTGTTTTAGTGTTATTTAAATCGTAAAATTGCTATCCTAACCATTTCCTATGTAGATAGATACATCCTTGTTATTAAACAGTGCAGAGAAGGATGGGCAAAATGATTCATGGGATGTGTAACTTTAGTTATGCGAAGGGATTGAACTATTAAAATTTACCATCAGGAGGCATTTACAGAGGCGTAAAGTAAAAGGGGGGGATCTGATAGAAGTTTTTAAGTGGTTAAAGGGATATACGATAAAGGAGATGTAGGAAGTTACACGAAAATTACACAAAGAAAAAGAACAAAAAGTAACGGATTGAAGCTGGAAAAGCAATTTAAAAGGAATTAGGGAGAAATTTTTTTACAATTTGACTAGTAAATGATTGGCATGGGGCTCAGTAAACAGGTAGTTAGTGCGGAGTCATTAGATTTCTTTAAAATGAGGCTAAATAAATTCATGGATGGGGATGAAAGGTGGATGTAGGTAATGTTAAAAACAGGTATTACTTCGTGTAGGTCTCTCAACCTGTGCTAGCTTTGTTATTTTTTGTTATTATTTGATACCTTTCAAGAATAATAATTTTGGATGATTTCCAGCTGAACAGCACGAACCCGTCCCACGGTTAGCACGTCCAGGCACAGGGGCAAAAGTCGGGTTGATCATCATCTTCCAACTGGGGAGAAAATATTATCTTTAAAAAACTAATACAATATCATGGCAACATTTGTCATTGAAAAAAATCAAGGATGCCCAAATTTGTCACTTGCGCCACTGGCTACATTAGCTACAACTTATATGGCAAATGCTACAAAGAGCAATCTAAGGGTAATACATGAATACAATTGTCTCTTAACAGCACATAAAGAAGTACTAACTATACTACGTACTACAAACAATGATGGAAACAGAATTCCAAAAAATGAATTAAAACTAAACACTTACGCACGAAAAACTGAAAAATAATACCCGCTGTCGTAATACTAGATACCGACACAGACAGAGATTTAAAAATTTAAAGAAAATTAACATTGCTACTTTACATTAACTGCTATGAATACCTGCCCGAGGTTCTGGAATTCTACGCCTGACACAGCGGTTTTTGCAGCAGAAGACAAGATGCAATGATCTTGCAACACTTGAGGGGTGTATACTGAAGCGCACCTCCCGACTTGTGAAGACACCTGAGAAATGAGACAATTGTAAAAAGTCAAAGAAAATTTTACAAATGCAACACAAATTTACTTAAATAATGCTGCATATCAAGCAGAGATTTCTGTTTCTCAGGAGCAAAATATTGATTGTTTACAAAAGAGTTAGGTGAAGAATAAAAGTTAATTTTAAAAGGGAGAGGCATGCTGTAACTTAATTTTTAAACCCATATAGAGTGCAGGAATAATAAGTGTAATGGACAAATGAACTACTAAGGAAGAAAAATGAACAGTGCAGTGGTGAAGGTTATCAAACGCAGCTTCCTAATGTAATTCATTCCCTCAAGAGAGGATGATTGATTGATTGATTGATTAAAGTTTTAAGGCGCCGCAACTGCGGGGTTATTGACGCCTGCTTACAAAAGATGCATGTAAAGTAAAACTAAAAAACAAAATTTAAGATAAAATAAAAATATTGAAAATTACGAAATACATAAAAGAACAAGAGTACATTAAAAACAATCATAAGTTTAAAATTAAAAACATCATAACTTGTTGAGAAGGCCCGCCTTTTTCAATAAATGTATGGACTTCATGTCCCGGGAGAGAAACACCTCTCACCCAATGCCAGGGAGAGACGGTAAGCACCGTCCGACCCGCGACACCGGGACAAAAATTGCACACGTAGGTCCCCAAGACTGGGACACTCGACCAGCAAGTGCCGCACAGTTAAGGGGACCAAACAATCATCACAGTAAGGAGGGTGGCCCCCCTCCATGAGGAACCCATGAGTATATAGAGTGTGACCAATACGCAATCGTGCCAAGGCAGTCTCCCATCTCCGGGAAAGACCGCAGTAGCTCCAGTCCTCGATACTTTGGCGGATGGTGCGCAGTTTATTTTGCCCTATAGTAATCCAACGTTCTTGCCAACTGTTGTGAACTGATCTATGGATTGCCGAGCGTAGGTCCGTAGCCGGCACTGCAAAATGTGATAGAGCTGGTCTTTTAGCTGCAGTTTTTGCCAAGGCATCAGCTTCCTCATTACCGGCAACACCTACATGTGCCGGTACCCAACAAAAGCTGACCGTCCGGCCTCGCCTTCAAGAGAGGATGAGGTGTGACATGACAAAGAGGATTTACCCGAGTGTATTGGATGCTGTGGGTGAGAGAGGAAAGTCCTACATAAAGTTGGGAAGACAGAGTACTAGAATACTTGAGGATGAGGTAGGATAAGAGAATGAGAGGATTGAAGTGTGAGTGGAAGGTAGGGGCAGGAGCAACTAGACTTGTTGTGGCCATCCCATGAGGGAGTTCCCAGGATGAAGAGACCACAGTAGATTAGACTATAACATTGATATCTACCATATAATCACTTAAGTGCTAAAACAAAAGAAAAATAAACTTCTCATATAGGTTTCATTGAGGTGAAAATCTGACGTACATGTTAAGAAATTGGAAATAAAATAAGAAAATTGGTCACTGAAGCGGCTTTTCAGGAACCAAAAGTCTGTTCCACGGGGACGCGTGTCCTGCAATGACCCCTATTGTACCGCTCCTCGGGTACTGTTGTAGGATGCGTGACTGGAGTCATCAAAAATGACTCCAAAACATAGCCAGGTTTTCCTTTTAATATTTCAGTCACATCATTCGCTTATCCTTGAGATGATAATCTAAGTCCAAAAAAGAATATAAACACGTGAAATTTCTACATGCAAGGTAATTAGATATAATTTGTTTTGCAGCTTCAATCCAAGTGATGAGAAACCCCCTCCCACCCCCCCTATATACACACCAAGAAGAAGGTAGTTCCCAAAGTCGCCTCTGTCAAACCGCTGACGCAAAAGCACAGTTGTTCCATATGAATGAATCATTTGTCCGACCCTGCAAAAGGGCATTGATTGAATGCACAAAACATTCACAATTTTTACTGATTATGGCTTTGCACATTTTTTTCCTGTTAGCAAATCTAAAATTACTCACAAAAACAGTAACAATTTATAAATACTCTAACGTGTAGTATTTGTTAGTTATATGAACAGTATCAGTACACTGCATCTGCATTGCAGTAACAGTACCTGGAAATCTGGCACAGAAGCTGATGATTAGTTTTGGGGGCATCACACCCCAACTTGAACATTCATAGAATGATACCTCTTGCGGGTTTTCGTCCACACTTGGCCCCTTGATGGCAAAATGAGACCTGTGGACAAACAGTAAAAAGACATTTCATCATTAAGAGACAGCTTCATTGTGTCCCTATTGCTTTCTCTTATGTGCAAATTAAACCAAACTATAAACCAACATGATTTCTTAATACAATATTTTTGACCTTACTGCTACAACTTATGTCCCTTTAAACCAAATGAAACCAATAAAATGATATTTAATATTTCAGACCGAAAAACATAACATCTTACAATCAAGGGCTCCAAACACTCGTGGGAAATTTTTGCATCCTTCTGAAGGTTTGAGCTGACACACTCAAATCCTGTGCCGTGGGGGCATTCTAATTTCCTCCACTGCCTTGTTGCTCAAGGCATTGCTGACATCCCTTATGATCCTACTTACAGCAGCTTGAGAAGGTCCTGTAGAAAAGTAAATGGAAACAGATTTAAGTATTTAATTTATTAAAGGATGTCAACATTTTCCCCCTAAACTTCAAAGTAGATTTCATACCTTATCCCTCACGGACACGGCATCTTTTTTCCCCCCCAAATAATCAACTATTGTTAGGAGATATTTAGAGGGGCAAGCAGAACTATACAATATAATCAAAACCCAACATAGTGTAGCCTTTTTAACTATTGTAAATATATCCATAATATATAGCCAGATTGTCAGCAGGTTTTGGGGAAAACTGCTGACCTAAGTTTTAAAAAAACCATGATTCAGGGCACTGCCTCCACACACACTGCCTGCACACACACACACCCTGCCAACACACACACACACACACTGCCGCACACACACACACACTGCCAACACACACACACACTGCCTGCACACACACACCACACACACTGCCTAGACACACCCCACCACTGCCTAGACACAACACACACACACACACTATCTGCACACACACACACACACACACACACCACTGTGCACACACACACACACACACACACTGCCTGCACACACACACTCCACTGCCTGCACACACACTGCCTGCACACACACTCACTGCCTGCACACACACACACACACACTGCCTGCACACACACACCCCATGAGTGAGAGTTACTTACCACCAAGTCTCCAACAATATTCTGGAAGGAGCCGCTCGCAAAGAACCGGAGTGCTACCAGAACTTGCGTTTGGGTAGGGATGGCATTTGCTCTCCTCGTCCTTCTGCCAAGTGCTGGCTCTAGCTCTTGGATGAGTTCAATCAGATCATGTCGTGGGAACCGGTAATTATCCAGCAGATCCGTGTCACTCAAGGCGAGAAGGTAAGGCGATCGCGCAATCGCCTTTCCCTCCGAAGGGCTAGAGCGACCACTAAATCCAAAAGATATTCAGCCATAACTGGGACGGGCCGGACGGGAAGCTGATTTGTTTTGAAAACTTAAAAAAGCCCCGACGGATGAAATTTTGTTTTAATACTTGTTAATCTTTTCTAACCCCAGAAATACTTAATATAATCAATCCATGAAGAGTTATGATGGGGTCTTCTACAACTTGCTGTAGCCACCCCTATCGCATCGCTATATTTTGACAACTTAAGCTTTAAATACGTCATCATGTGTCTGCAAAACCCAAAAAAGTTCCCCCAAAAACAGCTTTTGGAAGTCGCTAGGTCGTCGACCGGAAGAACCCTTTTCTAAATGTGCCCCAGTGGCAGAGCGAGTTGAGCGATTTGGGGGAAGGGTAGATCCAAATATTTCCTCAGTGTAAGTGACCCTTAATGTGTATAAAAACAAAGCGATTTGCATTTTAAACCCCTCTAAAACAAAGTCAGAGAAAAGCCTATTATTTCCTTTCCAAACAGACGCCGCTGCCAATTCCCTTATCATCGTGTTTTTAGGCCATAAAGGACGAGATCACCCAAGTGACGCGGATCTGGGGGGAGAGATTTAAGATTAAAGGGAAAAAGTATATGAGACATCTGAGGGGGGAACAATTCGTGGAAGAAAAAGAGACCGAGGCCTTGAAAAAAATTGATTGGGACATCTTTTTTCTGCCGAATTCTTTTTTTGGTACTAATAGTTTTGGTGAATTGTCATATGGGCTTGTAAAATGTTTACCCCAACAATGGGGGAAAGGTTAGAGTGCAATTGGCTTGAAAAATTTCATCCACGAATGGGGGCAAGGTCAGGTGATTGGGTAGGATAACAAAAAGTCACAATCTTGATGTAATTCAACACCAGCAAATAAAAAAGAGCAGATTTATGCTGGATTTTGAAATTTTCTGATTAAATAAATACCTTTTTTGGTTTTTAAAACAAAAAATTAAAATTTTTAGCCGATCGATTTTACAGGATCACACACTTTACTGAATTTGACTTTAAATTAGATCACAATTAATTTTGGTTCAGTCGTTGTTGTGCCCCCGGATGCCTCTATTATAAGCTAGTGGGGTTTCACCTGAGGGCCATTGGCTGCTCATTTTGTTTTCAATTTTTTTTTACGGGGCCTGAGCTACACCTATGGCCCCGTCCCGTAGCTACATTTTTATTTGCTTAGTTTAGTTTTAGGCCACACCCGGGGGCGGGCCCAAAACCCTAACACCGGTACCCATTGTAGTGTGGACTAGTAGTCTTTCCCACGGGGCAGGGCCAAAGCCGTCTTATGTAGAAAGCCGCTTCTGCGGGGCGAGATAGAGGGGACGTACACCCGAGCCTCACAAGTCAGTAGGGCCGAGCTTTTAGCAAGTGAGGACGCGGTCTCATTGCCCCACCTTTTCCCCCCTGTTAATCTCGCCATTAAATTTTGCCCCAAAAAATTTTTCTGGGGAATATCAATAGAAGCGAAATTAATTGCTTTCCATTGATTATTTATTTTCTGTAAATGAATTTGCCGCATGAAAAATTAGGTTAACTAAAACATAACATCATGAAATGGGGGAATTTCCTACTTTAAAATATGTTTTTCATATAAAAGATTACAGTTTTCTTCGGAAATGTTTTTTTCTATAAAAGTATTAAAAAAAAAACCCTAAAACACTAAAGAAATTTCCATTATGAGCTTTCAAGAAAATGCATAAATTAAACTCTTTGCCATTCAAAATTTTTCTCAAAAAAAAAATTTTACATGGGAAAAAATCAATAGAAGCGGAATTTAATTAGCTTTTTATTGATTATTTGTTTTTGATAAAAGAATTAAACCCTACATAAATTAGCTAAAAATAAAAATAACAAAACGGGGAAAAAATTTTCCCGATTTCATGATTTTTTTTATTTAATTAAAGCTAATTATGCATGCTGTAATTATTTACAAAAAGAAAAATATCAAAGGAAAGCTAAATTTAAAATTCCGTTCTATGATTTTCCATGTAAAAAGTTTTGAGTAAAATATTAAAAGCGAAGGTTAAGCTCATACATATTTCTTTAGTTTCATAAAGCATTTTTTTATTTTGTTTTTCGGGTTTTTTTTTTATAAAATTAAAGAACAAAATTTTCCCAAAATAACAGTATATCTTTTATACGTAACATTATTAGGTAGGTAAACTCGTCATCTCGGGCCCCGTACAGACTCCGCCGTGAGTCATCAATTCAGGCGAGGCTTTTACATTTAGACGGCTTTGACAGGGCTCGGATTTTAAGGGGGAAAGGCCCATCCCGCTCCCGGGGATCAAACCCCCGGATTCTCATTGTTTTAAAGACAACAGCTAGTACGAGAACCCCGGGGGTGAAATGATGTGTAAATAGATTATCATGATATTGATATAATTTTCTTTCTCCAGATTTCTTGATTGTGCAGTTTATGCATCAATACCAACCGCCAGGCCACGATGAAATACACCCCTTCCTATTTGATGTACTTTAGGAACCCTAGAGGTTATATTGCAATGAATGGTGTGCATCAAACTCAGGAGGTTTTTTTTTTTATTGGCCTGAGCCTACCATTAGATGACAATATGATAAGTAGTGGTATTGCAGCATCTACTGAAACTTGTCAGACTGTAAGTACCAAACTCTAGTTTTAATGTTTTACAAAGGGATATATTTATTTGCTCCATCTTTACATCTATCGCAAACTTTCTAGTAGCTATTTATTATTTGTATTAGTTTTTCTAACACTAATTCCTTGTATATTTCTATTGTTTACCCACCTAATTCTTTGTAGTTTCTCTTTTTTAGAATAGATCAGGTTAAAGTCTTGAGCTTCTAGTACACGCAGTATATGATATGCTATCCACACAATCCCAATTCAGGACAGCATGATCACTCTTCCTAGGCATGCATTGCGATCAATATTTTTCTATATCATCACTTTTGTTGAGTAACGAGTCCAACAACAATGGTTGATCCATTCCCATCACTGTATTATGATCATCATCCCATCATGTATTATGCTTAATATGCTGTATTAATGGGAAAAAACTGCTAATTTCAATATATTACAGTCCATTCATTTCAGTTTCTTTACTTCTAAGTTTGGGTCAAATCTAAAAGGGCAGCTTGAGTCTTACGTTGATGCTTTACTTTAGATTTATATATTTTATTATTTATAGGAGTGTGTTTGTGTGTTTTATACACAAGTGTATGTTCACAAGTGATGAGTTGTGTGCAAGTCAGTAAACCTTGAATGAAAGTGATTGTCACCCTGTTCTGGTGTGGAATGTACAAGGAAATTTTAAACCTATATTTTGTTTTCTTTTTAGGTTCAGGATACATTGCACAGGCACACAAAAAAATGAAAAAGCATGCTGGCAAAAAGAGAAGGGGGTCAAAGCGTTCAAACCTTTACCATCGGTGACATAGTAAAGAAGAGAAATATAAGAGAGGGAAAGGAAAAGGGACAGGCTCCAAGAGGAATGGTTTGGGCCCGTACACTCTCATTGAAAAGAGGGAGAAAGGAGTCTGCAAAAATGAGTCTCATGATTTCCCAAAAAAGGGCTCGAACAAATTAATGTTAGGGACCTTTGCCCTTACTGGGGGTGGATGAGCAGACATGTCTACCTCACCACCCACTCAACAATTACACCAGAGCCACCCCAAACACAGTCATAGTGCAATCAACTCCAACATTTACCCAGAGCCCCACCCCAAACACCCATCTCAACTCAAACACGTACACCAAATATCACCCAAAATCCAACCAATTATAATTATTGCAGATTATCTAAGATTAGTGCCTTTAAGTCATCAATCAACACCAGTAATATGTTTCACAGACACATACACCATCAGCATCAGCACCTCCAGCATGCACCTTTCACCAAAGCCAGCACCAGCGCCAACCTCAGCACCACCACCACCCTCTGTACAATAATCGTGCAGCTCATTTCCTTCCCCTCTTCCCCTAGCCTTGGTTGTAAAATCCCACTCACTGATGGTGTGTTATGGCTCTGGATATATTGTATGTAGTATGTGTAGCATTTTAGTCAGTTGGAGGGTGTATGTAGTGTGTCCTGCTCTTTTCTGAACACATGTTATTGTGTTTCTCAGACAGACACCACCTGTTAATAGTTGACATGGGCAAATGGTGTTGTTCCCCTGCTGCTTGGGTTTTTGAGAATGCATACTCAGTGTTTTGTGTGTGCGTGGTTAATGTCACTTATATAGTGATAAGCGATTGCAATTGGGTGTGTTGCGTCATGTCGTGTGAACAGCGACAGCGTGTGAACTGTTCCATCCCCGCACTCACACTTTCCCGGATAAACATGTATCCAAAAATTAATCCTTTCTTATAACTCGCGACGAGAAGAGGAGGCGAAGAAGGGACGCGATACCTGCGCTCCTAAGCTCAGACTTATGTGAGTCTTGAGTGTACGCACTCACCTGGGAGGGAGTGAGTATTTTCACGATTTTAAAATTTTTCGGGCTGTCATTAAGATTTAAAAAGTTTCCTTTGGGGCCGTTTGTAAAAAACCTGTGATTTTATTTTTATAACCAAAAAACCTTAAAAGTTATGATAAAAGAACATACCAAAATTAACAAGGGATGCTTTAACTTTATTATAGAAGAGATTGAAGTTTTTTAAATTTTACACTAAATTTCGAGAGACGCGGGAGTAAGGGGGATCTGATAAAATTTTTTAAGTGGAAAAAAGGGGAATTTAATAAAGGAGAGGTAGGAAAGGTTCACGGCCTTTTAACCAGGGAAAGAACAAGAAGTAATGGATTAAAAGCGGGGGGAAGGGCGTAGATTTAAAAAGGGAAAAATAAGGAAAAACGGGTTTTCAAAATACGGTGGTAAATAAATTGGAATGGACTCGAAACCCAGGAGTTAGTGCTGATCTTTGGGGAGTTTTTAAAGGGGGGGGCTGGACAGGTTCATGGCGGGGGGGGGAAGGGGGAGTAGGTAGTGTTGGGTGACGGGGAACTACCACGTGTAGGCCTCGGGGGCCTCTTGTCTTCCTTATTTTCTTAGTTCTTATTTTCTTTTTAAGTGTAAAAGTAAAATTTTACAGATAATATATAAAAAACAATATATATTTATAATAATATATTGTCCCCCTCGTTTTCCTTTGGGGCACTTATTTTACTTACTTAAAATACCTATACGTTACTTTTTTAATCGGGCAACCCTTATTAAAGTCCGCTCGACCTTTTGCAATTACTCCCACATTCCTCCCCACAAATATGATAGTTTAAAACCCCTTCTGTTCCAAGTAGGGGGGGCGGTTTACCTGGGATATTCGACCAAATTGTGCATTTTTATAAAAAGCCCCAAATTTTGGCACAGGGGGAAACCAATATTTTTGGAAAAAATTTTTGGAGGGGGGAACCATCCCCCAAAAACTGCCCCCGGGCCCGGCCTGGGGGCCCATTTTCCAACATGGCCCCCCAATTTTGGCTCCCGAGGAAGACTTATCCCTAGGTGAATGAGATGTACGAGAAATGTGCAGGTTTTTTTTTTTTTTAAATCGGGAAATGTTGTGCAAACATTAGGTTTGTGTGTTGTTGCAATGTAGGGTACACTTAACAAAAAAGGGAAAGGGTGCCCTGTGTTTTTAGAATCTTATCTTATTATCGTTTTTTTGAATTTTTCATAGTTTAGCAAAAACAACCATGCACACATTTTTCATTGAACATGTCCAAATTTCATTTTAAAATTTTGAGTGCCCCTTTTTCATACAATTTTTGTCTTTTTCCTTTTCCAAAAACAATGTCGAAGAACTTCTAACTCGTTGACCTTTCCTTTGGTCCCAGAAGCAGCCCCTTTCCTCCCCTCCCCCTTTGCCAGCAACAGGGGACGGGACTGGTCATTATGCTTCATATGCCAAGAACGCCCGCCAGAGTCGTTTGGAAAACCCAACCCCAGAATCCCCCCCAAAGACAGGGGAGCAGCTACAACTTCTCGCTGGACATCTGAGAAGGTTCAATGAGTTTGGATTGCTCCCCAACTTTTTTTTCTGTTGAGCCGATTAGAGGGAGGCAGTGGCGTTAAAAGCCACATTGAGCCCCAAACCCAATGCACGATACCAAAAGGGACCTGCAGGCTGGGGTTTTATAAAAAAGGGACCAATTTAAAGGACAGAGCTAAAGAAGAGGAAACCTTAAAATAGACCCCAAACAAAGAAGGAAGTTGTTGCCCGGGAAACGAACTTGATTTTTCTGTCCCCGACCCTCAAGTACTGAGACGAAACCCCAAAAAGTGAAAAGCCTTTTTCTGCGGAGAAGCCCTGGTAGTGCTAAATCTTCATAAGCTGCGACATTCCAACCCGGATCGGGTTTTCAGGGCGTGCGCCCCTGATTCTGGACGGGCATGGACCCCCCCCTGACGCAACTGAACGGGGGAATGGTTGCACAGGAGGCCAATTTCCACAGAAATTGTCTCCCAAACTTGTACAATCGCGCACGGATGATTAAGGAAATTGGGGGGCCAAAAAGGGAAAGACCGATGAAAAAACGCAATAGCAGGACTTTCTTTCGCAGAGCTGGTGGTGTTTTTTGAAGAAGCTCACATGGGAAAGGGCGAGACGTCTTTCCCGGTTTTTCAAACTTGCTGACCTGGCGCAGTTATACACTCAAGGATGGAACAGGTGAGAGTCAAGCAGAGGGCCCGGGGTTTACACGGGCCCCTCTTAACAAAACGCTTGTAAATTTCCTAAAATCGTGCACCGCACCAGGGGGCGGTGTCCTGCTTGCATTCAATGGGAAAAAACCCCGGGATGCCATGGGAAAGGCTTGGAACCCGGGGCCCGAGACCATGAGCTGTCCACCGGGCCCCGTGGGTGCCCCCAAAAATGAGACGCCACACATCGGAGATGCCAAGGTGTTCAACGGGGTTTTCCCGGGAGGAAAGCCAACAGGACTCCGTGCCAACCCCTTCGGGTTGCCTTTTGGGCACTATGATCTTGGAAGGTCCCAGTATCAAGCAAACCCGAGTTTAAAGCACAAAACCACGGCACTCGTCCAGCTATTCCAAATTCAACAGCGTTATGCACCCACGGCCCCGGGCCAAAGGGAGTACCCCCTTTCCCAGTCAGGGACCCCCCACGCAGGAGACGGCCCGTTCCAACCCAATCGGCCCAAAGCTACATGCCCACACGCGCAAGAGGGGGGCTCGTCCCACAGGCTGGCAACTGGGGATTTCTAAACTCCTAATCGGGTCCGTCCCTTTGCCCCCAGCGGGGAAAAGTGCCTGCCGCCTTTTACCAACCCGGAGCAAAATAGCTGCCCCCCCGAAGATGAGAGGCAGAGTCTTTTTACGACCCGGGCCCCGGAGACAATATCGATCACAACCTAAGTTCCACCCCCCAGCAAATTCCCTGGGGGCTGCTTTTCCCCCATGCAACACCCTGCGGCCCTGGGGCCGGGGATTGACCGGGGAATCTCAGAAAATGAACTCGCAAACTTTAAAATGAAGATTTGAACTGTTCCCGACCAAATACACAGGTACTGTAAAACAGTGAAAATTTATCTGCTTTGCATTTAGCAGTTATTGGTTAATTAACCCTGATAATTAAATTTTAGTAAATGTCCATTTACCACAGAAAATATAACATTTGTTGCCCCGGGTTTATCTGATGAAAGCAAACCACCATAATTATCACTATCTGGTTCTTTTTTTGTTGTTTTAAATTTTCGATGAATTAGGCATAATTGTGTTTAAAATTTTGGTTTTTGGGTCTTAATTGGCGGGGGAGTGTCCATGCATGCTATTGACAGACAGAGGAAAAAGGTCAGGTAACAAATTTTCCCAACTTAAATAAATCTAGGGCCCATTCACAAAGGGGTCACTTTTGATGCCCGATCATGGGGTTTCCTTGCGCCATTTTTTCTGCAATTAGCCCTAAATATGTTTAAATTAAAATCAGCAGAAACTCCCAAAAAGTGGGCTAAAAAGTATTGGCCTTTTTTTTTTTTTGATTCAAAACATTCAATAAACATTTACTAAAACCTTTAGCCGCAAACTTTATTAAATTCGTTTTCTTTTGGGTGTCTGCTGGCGGCCATTTTTGGGAAAAAGGCCGCCACGGCCCCCCCAGGGGGCAGTTGGGGGGGGATGGGGTCCACATCCAAATTTGTTCATGATAAATTGGTCTACCTCTGTGCCAAAATTGGTGCTTTTATCAAAAAATGCACAATAGGTTAGCTTACCCGCTGTACTAAAGTGAGTAAAACTGATACATGCTTGTATACATACACACAACACACACACACACACACACTAGGGGTATGTACACTTAGGGGTACTCCGTAGTGTAGTGGTTAGCACGCTCGGTTCACAACCGAGAAGTCCCGGGTTCGATCCCCGGGCGGAGCGGAGATAGATGGGCTGTCTTCTTAAAGCCCGAGCCCCTGTCCACCCACCAGTGAATGGTTACCGGGTGTTAGCCGGGGGTTTGTGACCCGCCTCCCGGTGTTATGGTTTTGGCCAACACCAAGAACTATGGACGAATGATAAAATGTAGCAATGGAGACGGGGCCATACGAGTGTAGGTAGCTCAGGTCCTGTAAAATACAACTAGGTGAACTAGGTGAATACACACACTCATCATTTGATATTCAGACTTGAGCCTACAGAGGATTTTAATTTTATGATAACATGGATAGTTTCAGATGATGCAGTGTACACATATAGGACTCCATCATATCCTTTCTCTTTCATACAAACAACAAGATACAGAAAATATCACATTTTATTTTGGCACAAGTGAATAGTCCACACCAAAAACTACTGTATACTGGACTTGCTACTCGTGCACCGCGCCAACCCGCCCATGACCAGTGGAGGCCAGTTTTGCGATTCCTGACATTTTCGAACATCACTCCCATTTCCCTTCCTATTAGTCAGGCAGATAGGTGTATCCATCATAAGAATTGTGGGTTTAGACGTACAAGCATGAAATTTGGCACAGTCATAGATAATAATCTAATGAATAATTCCAGCTATGGACCCACCGCGAAAACGTCCTATGGTAGTCGTGGCGGACATTTTACAAAATGACCGTTTTGACCGCGATTATTTTTAACCGGACGACACAAATGCTTCTTTATGTTCTAATGAAATGACTCTAGATACACATATATGCCATAATTGTATCCTCCAAATGACCACAATTTGCATTTGTGTTGCCAACAATGTCAATTAACCCACCAGAGAGCGTAATAAGTGCTGACTCATCAAATTTCGGAACCTCCGCGTACAGGAGTCAATGTTTCAGTGAAATTACAGGACCAAATTAACTAGTTGACAGGTGAAGTACAATTTATTTTAAGTAAACCACTATTATCTATGACTGTGCCAAATTTCATGCTTGTACGTATAAACCCACAATTCTTATGATGGATACACCTATCTGCCTGACTTAAAAGTAACAAATTTAGTAAATGAGCAAATTATTTGGTGGCTAAGAGATTGATTGATTGATTGATTATAGTTTTAAGGCGCCGCAACTGCGGGGTTATTGACGCCTGCTTACAAAGATACATGTAAAGTAAAACTAAAAAACAAAATTTAAGATACAATAAAAATATTGCAAATTACGAAATACATAAATGAACAAGAGTACATTAAAAACATAAGTATATAAAAACTCATAACTGAAAGTCTATAAAGGGTA
>JACEEZ010018874.1:18942-49184 GCA_016584305.1 Chionoecetes opilio | reverse complement strand
TTTTTTTCCCCCATTTTCCAATTACACTCCAATTAATACTTCTTTCCCCCCTTTCCTCCTTAACTATTGCCTAAGTAAATACTTGTTCCCTTTCTAACTCTACCATGGCAAGATAGGCTAAATACAACTCATTTCCAAACATGTGTTTAGGCAAGTCAAATAAACTGAACGGCATTTTTCTATTTATTTCAGGTGAACAGACTACTTTGATGGTTGGCCGAGGCAGACGACCAACATTTTCGGGTGACCAGACGACAGCCGCACAGCCTTGGCAGACGACACACACTTCCGGGTGACCAAAACGACAGCCGCACAGCCTTGGCAGACGACACGCCCTTTCCCAGGTGACCAGACGACCCGCACAGCCTTGGCAGACGACACCCTTTGGGCAGACGACTTCTGGAGAGCAGCGGTGTGGCGCGAAATGTCGCGTGAAATACTCTAGACCCCTCCGAGGATTCAATCATCTAATTTAAACTGGTTTGACAGCTTAACTGTTGCCCTGATACATTTTTACAGGTGACATCGAATCACTAGCTTTCCTGAAAACACTTACAAGTAATAGTAGTTACTCAAAAGCTTAAATTATTAACGTCAAAAGTAAAAGTGAATCAGTCAGGTTGTGGGAACAGGAGTATGGTTCTTATCAGGTATAATTTTATCCTTTATCTGGAAAACAGTGTATCTAACTACTCTCATAAAATGTAATTTCTCAGAGTACCCTGCAACTGTTTCGGGGCAGCATAATGCTGTAAACATGCAAATCAAAGAATATGCTTAGGTAACTTACGAGAAGGTTAAGCTTTTTTCTCTTTTGATTTGCATGTTTTACAGCATTACTGCGGGCCCTGAAACATGTTACAGGCTACTCTGAGACATTTAAATATTTTTGAGAGTAGTTAGATGCACTGTTATCCAAAAAAAAGGAAAATAATTCTACCTATGAAACCATACTCCTTGTGTGACTAAATTTCACTTTATATTTTTTGGGCTGTGGATATTTTAAGCTACTATTATTACTTGTTATGTTCTCATGGCAAGGTAGTGTGACCTGTACATTGTATCAGGGCAACAGTTAGTTAAGCTGTAAAACCAGTGAAATAAGAGGGATGAATGGCGGGGTCTATATATATATTTGGCGCGTTCACAACATTTCGCACCACCACTGGACCACCAACCCTCTCTCCCTCCCTATCCTGGCCGCGGTGCTTCCCCCGTGCCCTGGCGTGGAGGGCCACCTTCACCCTTGTACAGCACCTGTTTTGTGCTGAAAAAATTTAAACAATTGAAAAAAATGTAAGAGTTCAGAGACTCTCTAGTGATTACTGGTGATTAGTATATGATTGGTGTTCACTGTTCAGCAACGTATCTGATTTAAATGACATTAAAATTAAACGGTGTCCAGATAACTACTTGAATACTTGATAAATTGTCATATGCAAGACACTCTTAGTTAATGATGGTATGGATGGGAGGCGTGGGCAGAGTTTTGTTGTTGTTGTTGTTGAAGGGCTGTGTGTCGAAATCGACGATATTCGCCCTGGTGTACAGCCGTGAATTAATCCAGTCGGGACAGTTGATTAGTCTTCCTCAGGAAGGCACAGGTGAGGCGGATGACGGCGGGGCGTCGTGATGGTGGACGGCAGCGGCGGCCGCAGGGTGGGCAGGCCCAAAGGTGGTGACGTTCAGGGCGATGAGTTGACCACGTAGAAGTTGTCCGGTGGAGTGGAAGCGAGGACACTGCAGCAGGAATGGTCAATGGACTCCGGGACGTTCCTGCACCAGGGGCCCGTACGGGTGGGGCGTAGCTGCAGACGATGCAGGTGTGCTCTGAGTGTTGTGTGACCGATCCTCAGGCGGGTGAGGGCGACATCCAAGACGCGGGACGTTTGTCTTATCCAGGGCTGGGGAGGAGTCGGTACGATATTGACCCATGGAGGTGGCACGGAGGGCGTCGCCCGAGCGACCTATCCCAGGCGGAGCGGCAGACATTAGAAATGAGACGCTTGGCGGTGGAGAGCGGCAGCGGAGGGGGTGATGTTTACATCCGAGAGTGCCATCTTTGCAGCAGCATCAGCTACCTCGTTCCCCGGATATTGCAGGGGAAGGCACCCACTGCAAGGTGATCTTCCAGCCCACTGAGGTGAGGGAGAGGAGTAGCCGTTGCGGGGAGTGAACCATGGCTGTGGAGGAAGCCGGGCGACGGGAGAGGAGGGGATGGAGGGAGGAGAGAGAGTCTGTGTAGATCACAACTCTGGCTGGGGCGTAGGTGGTGTTCAGGTAAGACAACAGCCTGGCGAATGGCAAAGAGGTTCTGCCGTCAGAACGTCCGTTTCGGGGCACCGCCACGTCCTGCAGATGTTGGGGCGAGGGTCATAGACGGCAGCGCCTGTAGACGGAATGGTGGGGGAGTGAGAGCCGTCAGTGAAGATCTTAAGGTGGTTGTGGTAGAGTGACGTGTCGAGTTGACGGAATAAGGAGCTGCCAGGACGCTAGCTAAGTTTTTGGAGGAAGATCTGGGATAGTCAGGGCAACCAACGGGAAATGTCCAGCCAGGATGGGACCGGGGAGTGTGGGCTGAGGGGCTGAGTAGGAGGGGGTGGCGGGTTCAGCACAGAGTGGGCCAGCAGTGCACGGACCAGTAGGGCTGACGGGCTCCAGGAAGCCAGACTGGAGTGTGAGGATCCACACTGGAGTTGGCATAAAAAGTGGGCAAAGGGGTGGGATGGTGGGAGGGACATGATGTGGTGGTACTGGCTACATAGGATCCCCTCCTGTGTACCTGCAACGGGGGGATACCGCTCTCTGCGTGTAGGGCGATGACAGGTGAGGACTCATTGCCCCCCATGGAGATCCTCAGGGCCGCATTTTGCAGGATGTCCAGTTTCCTGAGGGTGGAAAGGGCCGCTGAGCCATAAATGCAGCTGCCATGGGGACACCTTAGATCTGATGGCCGCCTGGTAGTAGTGCAAAAGGAGGTCACGACTGGCCCCCCAGCGGACACCACCACCCGTTTCATGATGTTGAGGCGCCTGTTGCAGGTGGTACGGGGGTACTCAATATGATGAGACCAGTCAGGCGGGACCATCCAGCCGCATACCGAGGAAGGTGTGGGACCTTGTGTAAGGCACCGGGGAGCCACTAAGGGTGACAGTGGGTGGAGAGCGGACAGGCTTGGGGGTTGAAGCACATAAGGGAGCTTTTGGGAGCATTAATTGAGAGACCCCATGTCCTCACCCAGTCAGTTAGTGTATCCGCTGCCTCCTGCAAGCATAGCTGTGCCTGGGCCTGAGTGTTGGCTCTGCTGATGATGGTAATGTCGTCTGCATAGATAAGAAGGTGAGAGTGGGGAGGAATGTGGAGGTCTGAGAGGAGGACATTGAACAGAAAGGGCTGAGGATGGAACCCTGGGGCCCACTCTTCTCTGCATTGGAGGGGAAGGAGAGGTGGAGGCACCAACCGCAACCTGAAAAGACCGCCTTGACAAGAATGACCGAGCCAGGCGGGGTGGGTCCCGTGATTCCCATGGAAGCCAACTTACGGAGGATGCCTTCGTGAGACGCAGAGTCAAATGCTCCCTCTAGATCTACAAAGAGGGAGGTCATGACCTCCCTACCCGGTAAGTATCGCAGATGTGATACTCCACTGCGCCAGGACATCTAGGGTGCTCCTGGGGGGCCTGAAGCCACACGGGACCTCTCTCAGGAGATGGCCATCCTCCAGCCACCAGGATAGGCGAGTGGCCACCAGTCGCTCCAGGAGCTTCCCCACCGCAGGAGAGGAGAGCGATAGGGCGGTATGTGGACGGGATGTGGGGTCCTTCCCGGGTTTGGGTATAGGTAGCAGGGTGGAGGATTTCCAGAACGTAGGAAAGACGCCCCGAAGCCAACTGGTGTTGAAGGGGGAAAGGTGCCGTGGACTTCAGGGAGGTGTCATGTGAAGCAGGAACTCATACGGCACATTATCCCGGCCCGCAGTTTTCCCTGGTCTTAAAGGGTGGACAAGGCCCGGTCCATCTCATCATGGTGAAAGGACGGGTGAGTGCCGGGATGCCAGGGGAGGAAAACACCCAGTATTTATTGCCGCATTGATGGTAAGGGATGACGCGAGAGGAGACCGGAGACCAATCTTGTCCTGATAGTGTGCGGCAAGCAATGCAGCCTTCTGCGGGTCATTAGGAGGGGGTTGGCACCATCCTTCGGGGGCAGTGAGAGGCGTTGTTTTTTCCCCTCCATGGAGTGGAAAAAATCCCACGTACGCTTTGTGGAGGAGGATGGGAGAGGAAGCGCAGTGGGAGCCCCACGCCTTCCTCTGGGCAAGGAGGATGGTCCTGGCACATATGGCATCGAGTCAAACGATATTGACCCCAAGCTGTAGTGTGGGCCTTCGACGCCATAGGTTTCCATGCCCTCCTACGGGCCTTGACTGCCTGGGGCGCAGTCGTCGTTCCACCAAGATTTGCCCGGAACGGCGAGGGGCGCGACGCGTCGAGAGATGGAAGGCAGCCTTTCCCGCGTCCTCCAGGAATGTGGAAAGGGAGGCAGCGGCGTCCTCCAAGGGGAAGGGAGGAGAGATCCGGTGGGTCGTGGAGTGCCGCCTCGTAGAGGGGCCAGCCGGAAGGCGTGAGTTTCTCAACGAGGCAGGCAACCGGGGTGAGGGCCCGGCAGTGACGGCAGGGAAGGAGGCGAGGAGGGGAAGGTGATCACTCCCCCTGTAAAGGGCCAGTGGTGACGGTCATGGCACTGAAGGCTGGGTCCCCAAGGAATAGGTCCAATACAGAAGTGGCACCCGTGTGGGGATGGTAACGGGTAGGCAGACCCGGGGGTGAAAGAAAAGGGGCAGGGGAGGCGAGTCAAGGATGAGCTGAAAGAGCGCCCTCCCCGGAGGTGTTTTGGTGAGGTGGAGAGGGAGGTCAGGTTTTCCCCGCACCTGTGATGGGCATTAAAATCACCCATGATGACAACAGGCGGAGGAAGGAGGGGAAAAAAAAGTGATTCAGTTCCCGGTATGTGGGACCATCAGCGTTGTAGCAGACCGCTATGGATAACTCACCCTGTTGCGTAGCAACCCCGGCTGCGACCACTTCGAGGTGGCCGTGCTGCCCCTGTGGGAGGGGAAGGGGGGGAATGGTCAAGGGGGTCGTGAATTGCAAGGAGGACGCCACCTCCACGCCCCTGGGGTCTGTCCTTCCGGATGATGGTGTAGCCGGTTAGGTTGAGGGAGAGGTGGGGGGAGAGCCACGTTCTCACACAACCCAACCACCGCAGGTAAGTTTCCCCCAAGTAGGTCTTGAACTCGGGGGTCTTCCTGAGCAGGGAACGGGCATTCCACAGGAGAAGGGAGAGGCCTACACTGGAGGAAAACGTTGAGGACGGAGGAGAGTGCTGGCCAGAGACTGGCTAGTATGGGGGGGACTGGGCAGCCCTGGTGGTAAAGGCGATAAGGGTTCCATGAGAAGGGTGAATATCTGCGGCATGACGTTGTGTCTTGTCATGGGGCGGAACAGGATGCGGAGGGGGTCGCAATTGAGGCGTGTTGGGCGGTGGGGTGGCCCAGGAAGGCGTTGGGGCCGAGAAGCAGCACGGGGGGGCGAGGAGGCAGGCACGGCATCGTCCCGAGAGAGGAAGGACGGCGGATGGTGGACTTCCGCCCCTGTCGTGAAGTTTGGGGGGGTTCCCCAGGGGAGGCAGGAGAATATGAACCCGCAGCAGGCGCCATGGGTGCAGCCGGCTGGCGGGCGATCGTACATAGCGTCTGGGTCTCGGGGAACGGGCCGCGAGGGAAAAAGGGGGAGAAGGGGGAAGAGGGGCCGGGGAGGGTCATCATCCTCCGTTAGGTCCTGTAATACAGTGTAAACCTGTTCCCCGTGGCAACAGAGGAATAAGCGATATCGGGGTGGACGGGCCCCGGGTGGTGATGCAGCCATAGGGAATGGCATAGTGGGAGGTCGTGATGGAGGAGGTGGGCCCGGGAAAGTCGGGAGTGGGGGGAGCCGCAGACGACTGTTTTATGTCAGGAAGGGGCATCCCTTCCTGGACCAGCCTGCCGTACAGTTTTTGGGGCCTCCTGGTTGAAAGGGCAGTGGGCAGACCTGGGGCCATGATGCCCCCCAACACTGAAAAAAAGCGGAAGGGCCTGTCACAGGCAGCTTCCGCCCCTTGGCTCAGATGGGGGCCGCTGCAGCGGCCGCAGCGCACGGAAGAAACCCGGGAGGTGTTTGATGGAGTGGCCAACCTTTAGACAGGCAGGGCAACGGAGGATCGGAGCAGGTAGGGCTGTGGCCAGAACACCAGCTGGCCAATGCACACCCTTTATGGTTTAAGGAACCTGTCACCTTGAGACGGATCCACCTACCCATGGTGGGAGCGGGGCAGGGTTCGGGGGGATCCAAAGAGACCTCCCCGATGTCACTGCCGTCCAGGGCCCTCAGGTACTGCGGATCTCCTCAAGGTCCTTAATTTCCTCAGAGAGGGGACCCACCTTCCTACTGGCCAGGGCACCGGCCCTCTCGGTAAAGGCGGCAAGTAACTTGCCAGTCCCCTAGGGTTTAAAGGGGACGTCCTGTAGGATGGGCACCTTGGGGATGACACTCTCCCACAGCGCCACCACCAAGGCTGATCCATTACCTAGGGAGCGGGTCTCCCCCTCAATGATGTACTTGCCCAACGGGCTGGTATGAAGTGCATGAGAGACCCGGCCGGGGGGAGAGAAAACACGGGCGCCCTTACAGGCCCGGAGCAGGAAAGTAACCTTAGTTTCTGTGTCCGGGGGATGCTGCGGCTCCAGGGCAGCTGCAGTGGATCCCCGGGGCAGCTGCATGGAACCTGGGCCGCTGCTGCTGGACCCGGGGCTGCTGCTGCTGCTCTTGGGGCTGCTGCTGTTGTTCCTGAGTGGAGCGTTGGGCTTTCCCCGGGGTTCCCTGGGCGGGGAGGGCGGGCCGCGCTTGTTGGGGAGAGCAGGGAATTCCCCGGTCTAACGTCCATGTCGCCCCCAAACCCAGGCAAAGACCCCGGCATGGCGGCGGCCAAGGCCGCCGAAGGACGGCAGGACCAGGGAACACGTGGACGGGGAGAAGGCACTAAACCTAAGGTTTAACGAGCCGGCAGGGGCGCGCGCACCCCAACCCAACCGGTGCCGGTGAAATGTCTATCCACGAGCGACACGTCCTAACCCGACGGTGGTTCACGAGCTAGTCCCCGGGGGCAGAGTGGTTAGCGTCTCAGAGTGGCGTATTCGGTGCCCATTGTTCGATCCCCGATGAGGAACTATTATATATATTTTTTTATCCTTAAAAAGAAGCAGACTGTAGTTACCAGGTCGCTCGCTCGTTTTCAGTGCTTTCATTAATGTCCGCTGTCCAGGGAACCCACTGATATGTTTGAGTCATATTTATGTTTTTTCCTATTGCCTGTGAGAGCACGTAATGATAGTTTTTTGCACTTGGTTTGCGGGGTTGTGTACATGGTTCAAGGGGAACCTGGAACTGTCGCCGATAGGAACACACGCCTTTCGTCGACGAGTGTTCCTATTTTTCAGGTCGGCGAGCGTTCCCATTACCCGTGTTTCTGCATTCAGGGATTAAATACCAACAATAGCCTGAATAGTTAAGCTAGGTTATGTGGTTAGGTTAGGTTAGATTTCTTTTCATATAATACAAATTGAACTGTCGCTAAAAACTTACACGTCGGCGAGTGTTCCAATGTCGGCGGGAGTTCTGGGTTGGTGTTTCGGCGAAAGTTCCTTTCGGCGACAGTTCCATAAACCGTTCAAGGTGGCTGAGGAATACGGTAAACACGTAGCCTACATATTCGTGTTTTATATTGAAAATTTAAATTTAATGGACATTGTTCTCGTAAGTTATGTCCAGGCCGCCTTTGTGTTATATTTCACTTCTGACGGGTGTTGTAGGGTTAGAAATACTGCAAATTGTCAGATCTAAAAGTTGAGCACTATTATAACGGGGTGCAGTCAGTTCGTACACAAGTTGTTTCGTACACCAGTAGATTCGTACACCAAAAAGTTGTTTCGTAGTCTATATGAAACCATAGTCGTTTCGTACACGAGTTGAACTTGACTACTAGTTACGAAACGACATCAGGCATGTACGAAAATTCTCAAAATCAGTGTACGAAACAACCAACAAAACCTTGGTACGAAAAAACTTGTGTACGAAACTTCCTGTTACCATTATAACTGCGTGCCTTGTCATGCATTAAACTGCAGTAAAACCAATTTTCTTAAATAATTCACCCACGGTCTTGATCACGTACTGGACTCGCGATCGCCGGCAATCCCAGCTATCCCGACAGAGCTTTGCTTTCATAGAACTGTGAGGGTCTCATGAGGGTGGCTGCTTGTACTAGGTGGGGGAGGGGGAGCTCTTTAGTTAGTTTTGAGTTTAGATTAGTTATAGTGTTAGTTCGTTTTAGTTTAGTTAGGTGAGCTCCTTAGTTTAGCTTTAATTAGTCTTGACCACCTCATTGGCAGTGTCTGGTCTGTGTCGGGCTGGGGGGATGTCTGTGTGTCGGATGGGTGATGGGAGACAGGGGGTCTGACTACACTGCCTGCCCCCCCCACTACCCTGCCTGGATGGTGCCTGGTGCAGAGAGAGAGAGAGAGAGAGAGAGAGAGAGAGAGAGAGAGAGAGAGAGAGAGAGAGAGAGAGAGAGAGAGAGAGAGAGAGAGAGAGAGAGAGAGAGAGAGAGAGACGGACGCTATACTACTATTAGCAATCATTCAATACCACATCCAGGTGTAGGAATCGATCATTACAGGTGTGCTCTTTTCGCAGGTGACGCGGTGAGAGGGAAACATGAGGTCAGCCACGCCCCTTGTGACCACCCCCCGGCCCCTCCCTCCCCGCGGCGGCCTCCCCACCCACCCCCCTCCCGTCCTGCTTCATCACATGCAACATGGATCGTATGTAAGTATCACATTTTTACCTATGTACAATTTTTATTCTGTATTGGGACTTCGTATTTGTTTAACTGGGGAATTTCCCCTTGGCCTGATTNAAAAGGGGTCTTTTCTCTTTTCCCCTCTCCTTTCCTCCCTTTCTTCTCCTCGTCTCTTTTTCCCTCTCTCTCTCTCTCTCTTCTCTCTCTCTCTCTCTCTCTCTCCCCTTTTCTCTCCCTCTCCTCTCTCTCTCTCCTCTCCCCCTCTCTCTCTCTCTCCCTCTCTCTCCCCTTTTCCTCTCTCTCTCTCTCTCTCTTCTCTCCTCTCTCTCTCCTCTTCTCCTCTCTCCCTCTCTTTTCCCCTCTCTCTCTCTCTCCTCTCTCTCTCTCTCTCTCTCTCTCTCCTCTCAAACCAGAGTATAACAACCTTTATTAAAAAACTATTTTTTTCATGTCTGGAGAGAGAGGAGAGGGGGAGAGAGAGAGAGAGAGAGGAGAGAGAGAGAGAGAGAGAGAGAGAGAGAGAGAGAGGAGGAGAGAGAGAAGGAGAGAGGAGAGGGAGAGAGAAAAAAAAAAAAAACCAAAAAAAAAAATACAGATCTGAGGTTTTGGAAATTTGGAAACCCCCACCCCCCTTTCCCCCCCCGGGCCCCCCCCCCTTTTTTTTCCCCCCCCCCCCCCTTTTTTTTGTCTCTCACTTCACTCCTCTTGTTCTGTTTTTTGTTTGTTTTTTTTTTTTTTTTTTTTTTCTCCCCCTCTCTCTCTCTCCCCCTCTCTCCTCCCTTCCTCTCCCCTCTCTCCTCCTCCTCCCTCTCCTCTCTCTCTCCTCTCCCCCTTTCTCTCTCCTCTCCCCTTTTCTCTCTCTCCCCTTTTCCCCCTTCTCTCTCTCCTCTCTCTCTCTCTTCTCTCTTCACACACACACACCTTGTTGACGTGAAATATTTCAAAAAATGTGTGTGGTGTGTGTGTAAACGTGTATGTGTGGTGTGTGTTAGCGTGTATTGTGTGTTAGTACCGTCACTAGTACTTGTATGTGTTGTGTTGTGATGCGTGCACATGTATTGTTGTTTTGCTGCGTGTTGCTGTGTAGTAGTGTAATGTGTGTGTTCATGCGTGTGTAGTTTATACGGTGTGTTTTTGTGTACGTTGCGTGCTTTTTTCTCTCTCTCCTCCCCTCTCTCTCTCTCCTCTTTTCCCCTTTCTCCCCTCTCTCCTCCTCTTCTCTCTCTTTTCTCTCCTCTCTCTCTTCTCTTCTTCTCCTCTCTCTCTCTCCTCTCTCTCCTCTCCCCTCTCTCTCTCTCTCTCTCCCTCTCTCCTCTCTCTCTCTCTCTCCTCTCTCTCTCTCTCTCCTCACACTTGTTTATAGAAAATAGCTTTTTTATAATTATATCAAATATATACAAATAATATAGGAACTCAATAAAAAACTAGGAAATAGCTCCACCTAAAGTGTGGAACGTGACCAAAGTCGCACAGGCAAAAGTAATTTTTTTAAATACCCTCCCCAAAATATTTATATTACAACCTACCTAACCCCAAACCCAACCTTCACCCTTCCCTTTTTTGATTTTCTCTACTTTTTACAGAGAAAAAAAAGTGCTAAATTGTTCTTGAAAAAAAAAAAAAAAAAAAGTAAAGAAAAAAAAATGTGGTGAGGGGGTGGTGGTGGTGGTGGTGTTGTGGTGGTGATGGTGGTTGTGGTGATGGTGGGGGTTGTGGTGAAGGGGGATGGTTTTTGGGGATGGTGGTTTGGTGGTGGTGGTGGTGGTGTGGTGGGGGTGATGGTGGTGGTGGTGGTGGGGGTGGGGTGGTCTGGTGGTGTTGCTGGTGGTGGGGGTGTGGTGATGTGGGGTGGTGGTGGTGTAGTTGGTGTTTTGTTGTGGGTTTTGGTGGGGGTAGTGGTGGTGGTGGGGATGGTGTTATTTGGGGGTGGTGGGGTGATGGTGGGTGATGGTGTGGGTGGTGGTGTTGGTGGTGTGGTGGTGGGGTGGTGGTGGTGGTGGGGATGGTGGTGGTGGGGTGGGGTGGGGGTGGTGGATGGGGTGGGGGTGGTGGTATGGTGGTGGGGGTGGGTGGTTGGTGGTGGTGGGGGGGTTTGTGGTGGGGTGGGGGTGGTGGGGGGGGTGGTTTTTGGGGGGGTGTGGGGTGGTGGGGGGGGGTGGGGTGGGGTGTGGTGGTGGTGGTGGTGGGGGTGGTGGGGGGGTGGTGGTGGTGGGGGGGTGGGGGGCCGGTGGTGTGGGGGGGTGGGGGGGGTGGTGGGGGGGGAGTAGATGTGGGGGAGGGGGGGGTGGGGGGTGGTGGGGTGGTGGTGGGGGGGGGGAGGGTGGGTGGTGGGGGGGTGGGCACGGGGGGGGTGGTGGGGGGGGGGGGGTAGAGGGGTTGGTGGGGGGGTGGTGGGGGGGGGTTGGGTGTGGTGGTGGGGTGGTGTTTGGGGGAGAGGTGGTGGTGGTTTGGGGTGGGTGGTAAAAGGGGGTTTTGGTGGGTGTGGTGCGCTGTGGGGTGGGGGTGGGGTGATAGTGAGGGGTGTTGGTGGTGCCGGGGGGTTTTGGTGGGGGGGGGTGGTGGTTAAGGGTGGGGGGTTGGGGTTGGGGGTGTTTTGGGGGGAGTGGTGGGTGGTGTGGTGTGGTGGGGGGTGTTGTTTTGTTGTTTTTGGGTTGTTGTTAAAGGGGCCTGTGATTCGAATCGCCGATATTCCCCGGGTGTAAAAGCCGTAAATTAAATTCACAGTCGGACATTGATTAGTTTTTCCTCAGGAAGGCACAGGTGAGGCGGTTTACGGGGGGGCGTCGGGGGGTGGAGGGCAGCGGGGGGCCGCGGGGGGGCCCCCCCAGGTAAAAGGGTGGTGACGTTCAGGGCGATGGGGTTGCCCCACGTAGAAGTTGCCCGGGGGGGAGGGGAAGCAGGCCCTGCAGGGGAAGTGGTAAAAGGGGACTCCGGGTTTTTCCCCTGCACCAGGGCATACGGGTCGGGCGTGAGCTCCCGACGTCCCAGTATTTTCTGAGTTTTTGTGTGCCGATCCTCGACGGGTGAGGGCGACATCCAAGCGGGGATTTTTTTCCCTTATCCAGGCTTCGGGGAGGAGTCTGTACTTTTTTGCCCCCTTTTGGAAAGGTGGCCGGAGGGCGTCGCCGAGCGACCATCCCCCCGGAGGGGCAGCCCATTAAAAAGGGGAAAACGTTTGGGCGGGGGAAAGGAGCGGCAGCGGGGGGGGGGGGTGTTTTTTCCCCCCGGGAAGGCCATTTTTGAAAGCAGCCCAGCTCCCCGGGGTGGCCCCGGATATTGAAAGGGGGAAGGGAAACCCATTTGAAAGGGGTGATTTTTCCGCCCCCCCTGAGTTGAGGGAGGGAGTACCTTTTGGAAAGGGGGAAAACCGGGGGCTGTGGAGGAACCCGGGCGACGAGAGAGGAGGAAAAGGGGGGAGGAGAGGGGAGTCTGTTTTTTAGTCAAAACCCCTGGCGGGGCGAGGGGGGTGTTCGGGAAGACCCGCCTGGCGAATGGCGAAGAGTTTGCCGTCAGAACGCCCTTTTTCGGGGGGCAGCCGCCACGTCCTGCAGATTTTGGGGGCGGGGTCATAGACGGCACGCCTGTAGACGGAATGGGGGGGGTGAGGGGCCCGTCAGGGGGAAGATTTTAAAGGTTGTTTTTGGTAGAGTGCCATTTTCGATTTTGAGGGAAATAAAGGACTCCCAAAGGACGCTAGCAAAGTTTTTGGGGGGGAAATCTGGGATATTTCCAGGGCAACCAAGGGGAAAATGCCCCAGCCGGGAGGGGAACCGGGAGTGTGGGTTTATGGTTTTAGTAAGGGGGTTTGGCAGGTTCAGCACGAGGGGGCCACCCGTGCAGGGAAACCGTAGGGGCGGAGGGGCCCCGGGAACCCCAGACTGGGTGTGAGGACCCACCCCGGGTTTGGGAAATGAGAGTGGCGAGGGGTGGGAGGGGGGGAGGGAAAATGATGGTGGTACTGGCTACATAGATCCCCCTCCTTTTGAAACCTGCAACGGGGGTCCGCCTCTGCGTGTAGGGCGTTTAACAGGTAGGACCCCCCTTGCCCCCATGGGGATCCTCGGGGGCCGCTTTTGCAGGTTTTCCCCATTTTTCCTGGGGGGGAAGGGCCGCTGAGCCTAAAATCAGCTGCCATAGGACACCTTATATCTGATGGCCGCCGGGAAAATTTAGTGCAAAAGGAGGTCACGGGGGGCCCCCCAGCGGACACCACCCCCGCCCCATGTTTGTTGGGGGGGCCCCTGTTGCAGGGGGTTACGGGGGTTTACTCATATAAATAACCAGGCCCAGGCGGGGCCCAAATCCAGCCGCAACCAAAGGAAAGGGTTTTGGCCCCTTGTGTAGGCACCGGGGGGGCCCCCAAAGGGGTGACAGGGGGTTGAGAGGGGCAGGCTTGAGGGTGAACAAAAGGGGGGTTTTTTGGGAGCTTTAAATTTGGGAGAGAACCCATGCCCTCCCCCCAGTCAGTTATTTATCCCTCCCTCCTGCAACTGCTGGGGCCCCTGGGCCTGAGTTTTGGCTCTGCTGATAAATGGTAATGTCGCCCCTGCATAGATAAGAAGTTGAAGTGGGGAGGAATGTGGGGCCCCTGAGAGGGGGAAACATTAAACAGAAAAGGGGCTGGGGTGGAACCCTGGGGCACCCTCCTGCTTTGGGAAACGGGAAGGAGAGGTGGAGGCCCCAAACCCCAAACCCTAAAAAAGACCGGCCTGACAAGAATGACCGGGCCGGGGGGGGTTTGGGCCCCGTGGCCCCATGGAACCCCAATTTTAGGGAGGATCCTTTTCGTGAAAACGCAAGAGTCAAATGCCCCCTCTAGACCCTCCCAAGAGGGGGTCATGACCTCCCCTACCCCGGTAAGTGTCGCAGTGTGATACTCCACTGCCCCAGGACATCTGGGGTTGTCCTGGGGGGCCCTAAAGCCACAGGCCCCTCCCCTCAGGAGAGGGGCCATCCTCCAGCCCCCCAGGATAGGCGAGTGGCCCCCGGGGCGCTCCAGGAGCTTACCCACGCAGGAGAGGAGAGCGATGGGGGGTATGGGGGACGGGGTGTGGGGCCCTTTCCCCGGGGTTTGGGTATAGGTAGCGGGGTGGGGGATTTCCAGTACGTGGGAAAGACCCCCCGAACCCAAACCCTGGTTTTTGGAAAAGGGAGAGTGCCGTGGACTTAAAGGGGAGGTGCCCTGTAAACCCGGAATCATACGGCACTTTACCCGGCCCGCATTTTCCCTGGTTTTAAAGGTGGAAAAGGGCCCCGGGCCCCATCTCATCCGTGAAAGGACTGGTGTTCCCCGGGTGCCGGGGGAGGCAAAAAGCAGTATTTATTGCCCCCTTTTTGATGGTAAGGGTTACGCGAGAGGAGACCGAGACCAACCCTTGCCCTTTATGTGGGGCGGAAGCAATGCATCCTTCGGGCGGTCCCCTAGGGGGGGGTTTTGGGGCCCCATCCTTCAGGGGCGGGGAAAAGGCGTTTTTTTTTCCCCCCTCCTGGATTTAAAAAAATCCCACGTACCTTTGTGGAGGAGGTGGAAAAGAAAAGGGCGCAGTGGGGGCCCCACCCCCTACTCTGGGCAAGGAGGATTTTTCCGGGGGCACATATGGCATAAATTTCCTTTTATATTGCCCCCCCAAGCTGTAGTGGGGGCCCTTGGGCCCATATTTTCCCAATGCCTCCTAGGGGCCCCTTGACGGGCCGGGGCGCAGTGGGCGTTACCAAGTTTCCCCGGGAACGGCGAGGGGCGCGCGCGTCGAAGAGGGAAGGGGGCCTTTTCCCCCGCGTCCTCCGGGAATTTGGGGAAAGGGGGGGCAGCGGCGCCCCCCCGGGGGAAGGGAGGAGAGATCCGGGGGGTTTCGGGGGAGGTGCCCCCCTCGTAGAGGGGCCAGCCGGAACCCGTGGTTTTCCAGCAGGCGGCAACCGGGGTGAGGCCTGGCATGACGGCCCGGGAAAGGAAAGGGGAGGAGGGGAAGGGGGGTCACTCCCCCTGTAAGGGGCCGTTTGACGGTCCCCTGGCACGAAAGGGTTTGGGCCCCAAGGAAAAGGGCCAATACAGAAGTGGCACCCGTGTGGGGAAAGGGAACGGGTTTGGGAGACCCGGGGGGGAAAAGGGACAGGCAGGCGAGTCAAAGGTGAGCCCGAAAAGGGGCCCCCCCCCGGAGGGGTTTGGGGAGGTGGGGAGGGAGGTCAGGTTCCCACAACTGGGATGGGCATTAAAAATCCCCCCATGATTTACAACGGGGGAGGAAGGGGGAAAAGTATGATCCCGTTTCCCCGGGAGTGGCACCATCAGCGTTAAAAGCAGACCCCCCTACGGATAAATCACCCGTTGCGTAGCCCCTGGCTGCGACCACCCTTTGAGGGGGCCGTTCTGCCCCTGTGGGAGGGCAAGGGGGGAAGGTCCCAAAGGGGGGGCGTGAAAATTGGGAAGGAGGACCCCACCTCCCGCCCCCGGGTCTTTCCCCCTTCCCGGGTTTATGTTGTAGCCCGGTTTTGGTTGGGGGGGAGAGGGGGGGGAGAGCCACGTCTCCCACAACCCAACCACCGAAAGGGAAAGTTTTTCCCCCCAAATGTCTTTAACTCGGGGGGCTTCCCCGAAGGGAGGGGAAAGGGGATTTCCCCAGGAAAAAGGGAGGGCCTAGCCTGGAGGAAAAAGTTGAAGGGGCGGAGGAAAATGCTGGCCAATACTGGCTATTTTGGCAGGGACCCGACGGCCCCGGTGGTTTAAAGGCGGGAACTTCCATAGAAGGGTGAATATCTGCGGCATTTACGTTTTTGTCCCTTTTCCATGGACGGGAAAAGGATGCGGAGGGGGCCCCAATTGGGCGTGTTTTGGGGGGTGGGGGGGGGCCCCGGAAGGCGTTTGGGGGCCCAGAAGCGCACCGGGGGGGAGAGGAGGGGCCCCGGGGGGATTTGTCCCCCAAGAAAGGGGGACGGCGGATGGGGGACTTCCCCCTTTTGTCGTGAAGTGGGTGGAAATCCCCAAAGGGGGGCAGGATTATGAAAACCCCCCCCCCCGGCGCCATGGGTTCAGCCGGCTTTGGGGGGGCCTTTGGGACATAGCGTCTGGGGGCTTGGGGAACGGGCCCCGGGAAAGGGGAAGGGGGAAGAGGGTCCCGGGGAGGGGCATCATCCTCCGTTAGGTCTGTAAACAGTGTAAACCCGTTTTCCCCCTGGGAACAGAGGGAAAAAGCGTATCGGGGTGGACGGCCCTGGGTGGTGATGCAGCCATAGGGGGTGGCCCAAATGGGGGGGTCTGATTTGGGGGAGGTGGCCGGGAAAGTCGGGAGTGGGGGAGCCGCAGACCACTGTTGATGCAAATGGGGGAAACCCTTCCTGGACCAGCCCCCCCGTAAAGTTTTTGGGCCTCCTGGTTTTAAAGGGCGGGGGGGCAGACCTGGGGGCCCTATGCCCCCCCCCTGAAAACAGCGGAAAGGGGCCCGTTTCCCGGCCAAATTCCCCCCCCCTTGGCTCAAAAGGGGGCCCCTTTCAGCGGGCCCCAGCGCACGGAAAAATCGGCAGGTGTTGATGGAGTGGGGCCCAAACCCTTTTGACGGGAGGGGAACGGGGGATCGGGGGCAGGGAGGGCTGTGGCCAGAACAAACCCGCTGGCCAAAGCACACCCTTGTTTTTTTAAGGAAAACCCGTCACCTTTAGAGGATCCACCTACCCATGGGGGAGGGGGGGCAGGCTTCGGGGGGGGGTCCACGAGACCTCCCCGTGTCATGGGCCCTCCCCGGGGCCCTCAGGGTACTAGCGGATCTCCTCAAGGGCCTTAATTTCCTCAAGAGGGGGCCCCCTTCCCATACTGGCCCCCGGGGGACCCGGGCCCCCTCGGTAAGGGGGGCAAGTAACTTGCCAGTCCCCTAGGGTGAAAGGGGGACGTCCTGTAGGGTGGGCCCCCTTTGGGGATGAACCCCCCCACAGCGCCACCCCAAGGCTGAAAACCATTACCCAGGGACGGGGCTCCCCCTCCCAAAGATGTACTTGCCCCCAAAGGGGTGGTATGAAAAATTTCCCCCGAGAGACCCCGGCCGGGGGGAGAGAAAAAACGGGGGCCATTACAGGCCCCCGGGGGCAGGAAAGTAACCTTTGTTTTTTGTGTCCGGGGGGTCTGCGGCTCCCGGGGCACTGGGAGTGGATCCTGGGCCAAAACTTTTCAGTGGGTCTGGGGCAGCTGCTGCTGCTCTTTGGGGGTGCTGCTTTATGTTCCTTATTTGGGGCGGGGGGCTTTCCGGGGTTCCCTGGGCGGGGAGGGGGGGCCGCGCTTGTTGGAGAGAGCAGGGAATTCCTGGTCTACGTCCATGTCCCCCCGATACCCAGCAAAGACCCGGGCATGGCGGGGGCCCAAAGGCCGCCGAAGGACGGCAGGACCAGGGAACACAGTGGACGGGGAGAAGGCACTAAACCTAAGGTTTAACGAGCCGGCAGGGGGCGCGCGCACCCCAACCAACCGGTGCCGGTGAAATGTCTAGTCCACAGAGCGACACGTCCTAACCCGACGGTGGTCCACGAGCTAGTCTGGTGGTGGTGTTGGTGGTGGTGGTATCGGTGAGCAGAACCTCAGACACTGTTGTTGTGAGGATTACGAACACATTTTATTTTCATTGCACTAATGCATTAATTTCGCCACTGCACTAATGTCTCCAGGCACAATATATTACGAATTTTAGTATAAATGGTAAAAGCTCGCTTCGCTCGCTTGGACAATGAGTTAAGAGACGAAATATAACTTTCTACGCCAAATTTCTTCCTTAGCGCCTGTATACCCGGCTCCCGCAAAAGTAGTCACAAGAAGAAGAAGAGGAAACATTTTACAAGCCTATATGACACCTGATTTCGGCTGAAATAGGTGTCCAAGCGAGCGAAGCGAGCTTGGACAACTATAATAATACAAAAATATATAAACTGCCCCCCCAAAAAAAATTATACCAGCCCCCCCACCGCCCCCCAAAAAATTGTACCAGCCTTCTTCCGCCATGTGTGCGTCATATCCTTTTGTTGACCTCTGTTGATCGTTCTTTCGGGAAACCCGTGAGCCACTGTGTGTGTGTGTGTGTGTGTGTGTGCGTCATATCCTGTTGATGACCTCTGTTAATCGTTTGGTTCTTTCGGGAAACCCGTGATGGTCAAATGAACAACTGGACGCAGGGGCCTAGAAAAGAGGATGACATGTTAATGCTGCTTTGAATTATTTCTCTTCTATGAGTATTACATGTCCAACATCAAAGTATCGATGAGTTGTATCACGCAATAACTTTTACACTATTATAAATATACAGAAATACACCCAACACCCAGAGCATTGCCAACACTGATGGGTAGAGAGGCCTTGAACAGAAAGTCAAGTCAATTAAGTCAACTCAGCAAGGCAGGCAGCGAGGGCGAGATGGAGGGCTGAGTCAGATTGTTTATGTCTTGTATTTGTGTTGTGTTGTAGTGGGCGTGCGGGCGTGAAGGTGACTACTACTACTACTACTAACTACTACTACTACTACTACTACTACTACTACTACTACTACTACTACTACTACTACTACTACTATTTCTACTACTATTTCTTCTACTACTACTACTTCTACTACTGCTACTACTACTACTACTACTATTACTACTACTATTACTATTTCTACTACTACTATTTCTACTACTATTTCTTCCACTACTACTACTACTACTACTACTACTACTACTACTACTACTACTACTACTACTATGACCACTAATATTTATACTACTATTTCTTCTACTACTACTACTACTACTACTACTACTACTACTACTACTACTACTACTACTAATACTACTACTACTACTACTACTAATCCTACTAGTACTAATACTTTGACCACTACTACTATTTATACTACTACTACTACTACAACTACTACTACTACTACTACTTTTGTTGATTTAAGTAAAGCCTTCGATAGAATAGATCATTTCCTGCTTGGTAAGAAACTGTTATCCTCAGGTATACCTGTTGATCTGAAACCCCCACATTAACCCCCTACTTAGAAACCAACAAGCACAAGTCAGATGGCATCAGTCCAAGAGTGAATTTTTTTTTCATTGAACAAGGCAAGGAGGTGTTTTTATCCCCACTTTTATTTAATTTTTATATAAATGGGCATTATTGAAAAAGTTTCCCTTGGTGGGTTGGTGGTGGATGATGTTGGTGGTGGTGGTGGTGTGGTGATTGGTCGTGGTCGGTGGTGTGCTGGTGGTGGTGGTGGTGGTGATGGTGGTGTGGTGGTGGTGGTAGTGGTGGTGTTGTTGTGGTTGTGGGGTGGTAGTGGTGTGGTGGTGGTAATGGTGTTAATGGGGGGGTGGTGCGTGGTGATGTTGATGGTGATGGTGTGGTGGTGGTGTTGGTGGTGTGGGTGGTGGTGGTGGTGGTGGTGGTGATGGTGGTCGGTGGTGGTGGTTGTGGTGGTGGTGGTAGTGGTGTGGTGGTGGTGGTAGTGGTGGTGGTGGGGTTATGTGGTGGTGGTGGTGTGGTGGTTGGTGTGGTGGTGGTGAGTGGTGGTGGTGGTGTGGTGGTGGTGTGGTGGTGTTAGTGCTGGTGGTGGGTGTGGTGGTGTTGGTGGTGTGGTGGTGGTGGTGGTGTGGTGGTGGTACAGTGTGGTGGTGGGGGTGTGGTGGTGGTGTGGTGGGGTGTGGGCACTGGTGGAGTGGTGGTGGTGGTGTGTGGTGGTGGTGTGGTGGTAGTAGATGTGGTGGAGGTGGTTTGGTGTGTGGTGTGGTGGTGGGGTGGTGGTGGTGTGGTGGTAGTGTGTGGTGGTGTTGGTGGTGGTGCTACGTGGTGGTGGTGGTGGTGGTGTGGTGGTGGTAGAGGTGGTGGTGGTGTGTGGTGGTGGTGGGTGGTGGGTGTGGTGGTGGTGGTGTGTGGTGGTGTGGTGGTATGAGGTGGTGGTGGTGGGGTGTGGTGGTAGGAGGTGGTTGTGGTGAGGTGTGGTGCTGCTGTGTGGTGTGGTGTGGTGATAGTGTGGTGTTGGTGGTGTCCTGTGGGTGGTGGTGGTGGTGGTGGTTATATGGTGGTGGTGGTGGTGTGGTGGTGTGGGAGTGGTTGGCATGGTGTGGTGGTGGTGGTGTGGTGGTGGTGTTGTTGTTGTGTTGTGTTTGTTGTTGAAGGGCGTGAGTCGAAATCGACGATATTCGCCCTTGGGTTGTACAGCCGTGAATTAATCACAGTCGAGGACAGTTGATTAGTCTTGCTCAGGAAAGGCACAGGGAGGCGGATGACTGGGGGCGTTCGTCGTGTGGGTGGACGGCAGCGGCGGCCAGCAGGTGTGGCAGGTCAAAGGTGGGACGTTCAGGGCGATGAGTTTGGACCACGTAGAAGTTGTTCGGGGGAGTGGAAGCGGAGGACATGCAGCAGGAAGTGGTCAATGGACTCCGGGAACGTTCCTGCACAAGGGGGCATGTACGGGTCGGGCGTGAGCTGCAGACGATGCAGGTATGCTCTGAGTGTTGTGTGACCGATCCTCAGAGGGTGAGGGCGACATCCAAGGACGCGGGACGTTGTCTTTATCCACGCTGCGGGCGAGTCTGTACGGGTATTGACCATGGAGGTGGCCACGGAGGGCGTCGCCGAGCGCCTATCCCGGCATGGAGCGGCAGACATTCGGAAATGAGGACGTTGGCGGGCGGTGCGTGAGAAGAGCGGCAGCAGCGGGTGAAGGGGGGGTGATGTTTTACTCCGAGCGAGTGCCATCTTTGCAGCAGGCATCAGCTACCTCGTTGCCCCGGATATTGCAGTGGGAAGGCACCCACTGCAAAGGGATCTTCCAGCCCACTGAGGTGAGGGAGGAGGAGTAGCCGGTGCAGGGAGTACAGGTGAACCATGGCTCTTTTGGAGGAAGCCGGGCGACCGACGAGAGGAAGGAGATGGAGGGTAGGAGAGGAGAGTCTGTGTAGATCACAACTCGGCTGGGGCGTAGGTGGTGTTCAGGTAAGACACAGCCTGCATGGCGGAAGAGTTCGCCGTCAGAACGTCCGTTTCAGGGGCGGCAGCCGCCCGTCCTGCAAGATGTTGGGGCCGAGGGTCATAGACGCAGGCGCCGTAGACGGAATGGTGGGGGAAGTGAGAGCCGTCATGAAGATCTTAAGGGTTTTTGGTAGAGTGTAGTGACATGTCGAGTTGACGAGAATAAGGAGCGCCAGGACGCTAGCCTAAGTTTTTGGGAGGAAGATTGGGATAGTCAGGGCAAACCAACGGGGGAAATGTCCAGCCAGGATGGGACGGGAGTGTGGGCTGACTGGGCTGAGTAGGAGGTGTGGTGGCAGGTTCAGCACAGAGTGGGGCCAGCAGTGCACGACCAGTAGGGCGAACGGGCTCCAGGGGAAGCCAGACGGAGTGTGAGGATCCACACCGGAGTTGGCATTAGAGAGTGGCGAGGGGGGGATGGTGGGAGGGACATGATGTCGGTGGTACTGGCTACAGAGGATCTCCCTCCTGTGTACCTGCAACGAGGGATACCGCTCTCTGCGTGTATGGGCGATGACAGTGGTGAGGACCTCATTTGCCCCCATGGAGATCCTCGGGCCGCATTTTGCAGGGATGTCCAGTTCCTGGAGGTGGGATAAGGGCCGCCGAGCCATAAATGCAGCTGCCATAGGACCCTCCCCTAATCTGAAGGGCCGCTGGTAGTAGTGCAAAAGGAGGTCACGACGGCACCCCAGCGGACACCAGCACCGCTTCATGATGGTGAGGCGCGTTTGCAGGTTGGTACGGAGTACTCAATATGATGAGACCAGGGTCAGGCGGGGACCATCCAGCCGCATACCGAGGAAGGTGTGGGACCTTGTGTAAGGCACCGGGGAGCCACTAAGGGTGACAGTGGGTTGGGGAGAGCGGACAGGCTTGAGGGGAAGCACTAAGGAGAGCTTTTGGGAGCATTAATTGAGAGACCCCATGTCCTAACCCGCAGTTAGGTAATCGCTGCCCTCTGCAAGCATAGCTGTATGCATGGGCCTGAGTGTTGCTCTGCTGATGATGGTAATGTCGTCTGCATAGATAAAAGGTGAGAGTGGGAGGAATGTGGAGGTCTGAGAGGAGGACATTGAAAACAGCAAAGGCGAGGATGGAACCCTGCGGCACTCCTCTCTGCATGGACGGGAAGGAGAGGTGGAGGCACCAACCGCAACCTGAAAAGACCGGCCTGACAAGAATGACCGGAGGCCAGGCAAGGGTGGGTCCCGTGATTCCATGGAAGCAACTTACGGAGGCTGCTTCGTGAGGACGCAGAGTCAAATGCTCCCTCTAGATCTACAAAGAGGGAGGTCATGAACCTCCTTACCCCGGTAAGTGTCGAGATGTGATACTCCAGCTGCGCCAGGAATCTTAGGGTGCTCCTGCGGGGCCTGAAGCCACACTGGACTCCTCAGGAGATGGCCATCCTCCAGCCACCAGATAGGCGAGTGGCCACCAGTCGCTCCAGGAGCTTACCCACGCATGGAGAGGAGAGCGATAGAGGCGGTATGTGGGGACGGGAGTGTGGGGTCCTTCCGGGTTTTGGGTAGAGGTAGCAGGGTGGAGGATTTCCAGTAGTAGGAAAGACGCCCCGAAGCCAACTGGTGTTGAAGAGGGAGAGTGCCGTGGACTTCTAAGGGAGTGGTGGGGTGTTCATAGTGTGAAGCAGGAAATCAACGGCACATTATCCCGGCCCGCAGTTTTTCCCTGGTTTCTTAAGGTGGGGACAAGGCCGGTCCATCTCATCAGTCGTGAAAGGACTGGTGAGAGTGCCGGGGATGCCAGGGGATGGGCAACAGCAGTATTTATCTGCCGCATTGGATGGTTAAGGGATGGACCGCGAAGACGAGAGGAGAACCGGAGACCAATCTTGTCCTGATAGTGTGCGGCAAGCATATGCAGCTTCTGCAACGGGTCATCTAGGAGGGGGTTGGGCACCCATCCTCAGGGGCAGAGTGGAGGCGTTGTGTTTTCCCCTCCATGGAGTGGGAAAAACAAAATCCCACCGTTACGCTTTGTGGAGGAGGATGGGAGAGAGGGAAGCGCAGGGAAGTACAGGGAGCCCCACGCCCTACTCTGGGCAAGGAGGATGGTCCTGGGCACATTTATGGCATCGAGTCTATGATATTGAGCCCCAAGCTGTAGTTGTAGTGTGGGCCTTTTCGACACGCCCATAGGTTCCAATTTGCCCTCCTTCCGGGCCTTCTTGACTGCCCTGGGCAGCAGTCGTCGTTCCACCAAGATTTGCCCCGGACGGCGAGGGGGGTGCGCGAGCGTTCGAGAGATGGAGGCACCACAGCCTTTCGCGCGTCTCCAGAATGGGAAAGGGAGGGCCAGCGGCGGCCGTCCTCCAAGGGAAGGGAGGAGAGATCCGGTGGGTCGTGGAGTGCCGCCTCGTGAGGGCCCAGCCGAGCCGGAAGGCGTGAGTTTCCAGCGAGGCAGGCAACCGGGGTGAGGCCTGGCAGTGACGGCAGGAAAGGAGGCGCGTGAGGAGGGGAAGGTGGTCATCCCCATGTAAGGCCCCTATAGTGGTGACGGTCATGGCACTGAAGGCTGGGTCCCCAAGAATAGGCCAATACAGATAGAAGTGGCACCCGTGTGGGGATGGTAACGGGTAGGGCAGACCCGGGGGTGAAAGAAGGGACAGGCGAGGCGAGCAAGGATGAGCTGAAAAGAGCGCCTCCCGGAGGTGTTGGTGAGTGGTGGAGAGGAGGTCAGGTTCCCCAGCACCTGTATGGCACATTAAGTCACCCATGATGACAAACAGCGGAGGAAGGAGGGAAAAGTAGTGAGTCAGTCCGGTATGTGGCACCATCAGCGTTTATAGCAGGACCGTACGGATAACTCCACCCTGTTGCCGTAGCAACCCTGGCTGCGACCACTTCGAGGGCGGACGTGTGCTGCCATGTGGGACGGGCAAGGGGGCGATGGTTCAAGGGGAGTAGTCGTGAATTGCAAGGAGGACGCCCCCTCCACGCCCTGGGTTGTTCTTCCGGATGATGTGTTAGCCGGTTAGGTGAGGGAGAGGTGGGGGGCGAGCACGTCTCAACAACCCAACCCACCGCAGGTAAAGTTTCCCCCAAGTAGGTCTTGAACTCGGGGGTCTTCCGGAGCAGGGAAGGGGCATCCAACAGGAGAAGGGAGATGGCCTAGACTGGAGGAAAACGTTGAGGACGGAAGGAGAGTGGGGCCAAAGGACTGCTAGTAGGTATGGCAGGGACTGACGAGCCCTGGTGGTAAAGGCGGTAAGCTTCCATGAGAAGGGTGAATTATCTGCGCGCATGACGTTGTGTCTTGTCATGGGGGGGGGGGGGGGGAAAACGGAACAGGATGCGGAAGGGGGGTAGCAAATTGAGGCGCGTGTTTGGGCGGTGGGGGTGGGCCCAGGAATGCGTTTGGGTGCCGAGAAGCAGCACGGGGGGCAGAGGAGGCAGGCCACGGCATGTCCCGAGAGAGGAAGGACGGCGGATGGTGGATTCCGCCTCTGTCGTGACGTGGGTGGAGTTCCCCAGGGGAGGCAGGATAATATGAACCCCCAGCAGGCGCACAATGGGTGCAATCATGCAGCCGGCTGCAGCCGGCTGGCGGGGCGATCGTACATAGCGTCTGGGTCTTGGGGGAAGGGAACGGGCCGCCGCCCGCGAGGGAGGAAAGGAGAAGGGGGGGGGCAGAGGAGGTCCCGGGGAGGGTCATCATCCTCCGTTAGGGTCCTTGAGACAGTGTACTTGTTTACCCGTGGCAACAGAGAATAAGCGATATCGGGGTGGGACGGCCATGGGGGTGGTGATTGCAGCCATAGGGGATGGCAAGTGGGAGGTCGTGATGGAGGACGGTGGCCGGAATGTCGGGAGTGGGATGAGCCGCAGACGACTGTTTGATGTAGGAAGGGCATCCCTTCCTGGACCAGCCTGCCTACAGTTGTTGGGCCTCCTGGTTGATAAGGGCCAGTGGGGGCAGACCTGGGGCCATGATGCCCCCCACACTGAAAACAGCGGAAGGGCCTGTCACAGGCAACTTCGCCCCTGGCTCAGATGGGGGCCGCTGCAGCGGCCGCAGCGCACGGAAGATCGGCCGGTGTTGATGGAAGTGGCCAACCTTTAGACCAGCAGGGTAACGGAGGATCGGGAGCAGGTAGGGCCTGTGGCCAGAACACCAGATGGCCAATGCACACCCTTGAGGTAAGGAACCTGTCACCTTGAGACGGATCCACCTACCCATGGTGGAGCGGGGCAGGCTTCGGGGGGGGATCCACAGACCTCCTCGATGGTCACTGCCGTCCAGGGCCCCCAGGGTACTCGGATCTCCTCAAGGTCTTAATTTCCTCAGAGAGGGGACCCACTTCCCATACTGCGCCCGGGGCACCGCCCTTCGGTACGGCGGCAAGTAACTTGGCCAGTCCCCTAGGGTGAAGGGACGTCCTGTAGGATGGGCACCCTGGGGATGACACTCTCCACAGCCGCCACCACCAAGGCTGATCCCCCCAATTACTAGGGAGCGGGTGAGTCTCCCCCTCAATGATGTACTTGCCCCAAACGGGCTGGTAGAAGTGCATGAGAAGACCGCCGGGGTGAGCGAAAACACGGGGCCATTACGGCCCGGAGCAGGAAAGTAGCCTGTAGTTTGTGTGTCCGGGGGATGCTGCGGCTCCAGGGAGCTGCAGTGGATCCTGGGGCAGCTGCAGTGGATCCTGGGGCAGCTGCTTGTGCTCTTGGGGCTGCTTGGCGATGTTCCTGAGGGAGGGCGGGGGGATTTCCGGGTCTTCCTGGGCGGGGAGGGCGGGCGCGCTATTTCCGCGCCGCGCTTGTTGGAGAGGCAGGGAATTCCTGGTTCTAGTCCCATGTTCGCCCCGATACCAGGCAAAGACCCAGGCATGGCGGCGGCCAAGGCCGCCGAAGGACGGCAGGGACCAGGAACACAGTGGGACGGGGGGATGCGAAGGCAAAACCTAAGGTTTAACGAGCCGGCAGGGGGCGCGCGCACCCCCGCACCCCAACAACCGGTGCCGCGTTGACAATGTCTAGTCCACAGAGCCGACCAGTCCTAACCCGGACGGTGGTCCACGAGCTAGTCTGGTGGTGGTGTGGGGTGGTGGTGGTATCTGTGTGAGCAGAACCCTCAGACACGTGATTGTGAGGAGTACGAACACATTTATTTTCATTGCACTAATGCATTAATTTCGCCACTGCACTAATGTCTCCAGGCACAATATATACGAATTTTGTATAAATGGTAAAGCTCGCTTTCCCCCCCCGCTCGCTTGGACAATGAGTTAAGAGACGAAATATAACTTTCTACGCCCAAATTTCTTCCTTAGCGCCTGTTTATAACCCGGCTCCCGCAAAAGTAGTCACAAGAAGAAGAAGAGGAAAAATTTACAAAGCCTATATGACACCTGATTCGGCTGAAATAGGTGTCAAGCGATCGAAGCGAGCTTGGACAAGATAATTAATACAAAAATATAAAACTGCCCCCCCAAAAAAATTATACCAGCCCCCCACCAGCCCCCAAAAAATTTGTACCAGCTTCTTCCGGCCATGTGTGCGTCATATTCCCTTTTGTTGACCTCTGTTGAATCGTTTCTTTCGGGAAACCCGTGAGCCACTGTGTGTGTGTGTGTGTGTGTGTGTGCGTCATATCCTGTTATGAACTTCTGTTTAATCGTTTGGTTCTTTCGGGAAACCCGTGATGGTCAAATGAACAACTGGCGAGGGGGGGCTAGAAAAGAGGATGGAGAATGACATGTTAATGCTGCTTTGAATTATTTCTCTTCTATTTTTTTGAGTATTACATTGTCCAAACATCAAAGTATCATGAGTTGGACACGCAATAACTTTACACTATTATAAATATACAGACAATACACAAAAACCCAGAGCATGCAACACTGATGGGTTAGATAGAGGAAGAGAGGCCTTATTTTGTTTTTTGCCTTTTTGAACAGAAAGGAAAGTCAAGTCAAGTAAATTTTGAAGCAAACTCAGCAAGGGCAGGGCAGCGAGGGCGAGGATTGGATGGAGGGGCGAGGGGCGAGATGGAGGGGCTTCGAGACGACGCGCGGGGGCGAGAGTGGGAGGGCTGATACCTTGGCGAGGAGGAGGGCTGAAGAGGGTGAGGGGGGCTGAGTCAGATTGTTATGTCTTGTATTTGTGTGGTGTTGTACGTGGGCTGGCGTGCGGGCCGTTTTGAAGGTTGAAGCGTTGTGAAGGTGACTACTACTACTACTTACTACTACTACTACATATATCTACTACTACTACTACTACTACTTACTACTACTACTACGACTACTACTACTATTTCTACTACTATTTCTTCTTATACTTACTACTTCTACTACTGCTAACTACTACTACTACCTACTATTACTACTTACTAGTACTATTTCTACTACTACTATTTCTACTACTATTTTTCCACTAACTACTACTACTATATACTACTACTACTACTACTTACTACTACTACTAATACTATGACCACTAATATTTATACTACTATTTCTTCTAATACTACTACTTACTACGACTACTATACGCACTACTAATATACTACTACTACTACTACTACTACTACTACTACTAATCCTCTAGTACAATCTTTACCCACTACTACTATTTATACTTTACTACTACTACAATACTACTATACTACTACTTTTGCTTGATTTTACGTAAAGCCTTTTCCGATAGAATAGATCATTTCCTGCTTGGTAAGAAATGTTATCCTCAGGTATACCTGTGATCTGACCCTCACATTAATCCACTTACTTTAGAAACAACAAGCACAAGTCAAGATGGCATCAGTCCAAGAGTGAATTTTATTTCATTGAAAACAAGGCAAGGAGGTGTTTTATCCCCACTTTTATTTAATTTTTATATAAATGACATTATGAAAAAGGTTCCAGCTTGACATAGAATGTAGGCTTGGTGTCCACAGACTAATGTTGTAGGTTACGCTGATGATCTTGGTTCTCTGGCCTGTGTCAGAGCCGACATGGAGGTATTATACAATTTATTTATGTAAGAAATTGTAATCACAAACTTGTGCATAAACAAAAAGAAAAAAACAGATGTATGAGGATTTAATCTAAGAAAAAAATTGTATTGGGTAATAATAAAACTTAATGGCGATGAACTAAAGTTGTGAGCTGCTACAAATACTTAGGACACAATATTTCCTCAATTTCTTAAAGATAGTGATGGACATCGATTTTCGGTTAAATTCATTTTACTTATCTTTTAATAGTGTATATAGAGATTTTAAGTCTTTTAGATTAATGTTTTTTTTTTTTATTTAACTCTTACTGCTGTCATAATTGGCTTGGCCCTATGGAATGGTACCTCAGTTTTAGATCTTGTATTTTTAAAGCATTTAATGTAGCATATAATAATGGTTTAAAAACTCATGTCGGGGATGTACCACATATGCCCAGCAGCCACATCACTTGCTGAAAACTGCAATCATTATTATTAAGGCATCTCACAGCCATTATACAAGCTAGATCTTTAAAAGATATTAGGTCTAGCAAACTATCATTAAATATATATATATTTTTATACAAAAGGTCTTTTTATGACTTATGTTAGACTTTATTTGATCAGTATTACAATATCAATAATTGAAGAGGCTCTGGATGTTATTTAAAGCCAGGATAGTCTGGGTACAGCGACATGAGGAGAGGCGAGAAGGCCCCTGTTTTATGGATATTAATCCCTTCATAGATTAGGGGCGTTAACTTTTTATATTTCCTATGTTGTTTACAAATGTATTACGTATTTTAGTTTTGTATATATATACTTTATAGGATAATTTTAATTTATATCAATTGATTTGAATGGTTAGCCTATCCATACCTTTATGTTTATTGTAAATGTATGAGATTTTTAATTTGTATCTTAAGGTGAAAGATAAAAAATACATAATGAAAGATTTAGCATATATATGTGCAAATTATGCTGTTTGTATGTAACAATAACATTGTATTTTTTCTTATTGTAGATCATGTGCGTTCTACTCTACTATGTAAGTTTATTACGAAATAAAATGTACTGAACTGAACTGAACTGAACTACTACTACTACTACTACTTCTACTACTGCTACTACTACTACTACTACTACTACTATGACCGCTACTACTATTTCTACTACTACTACTACTACTACTACTAATACTATTTCTACTGTGGGAATTTATATCACATACATATTTAATCTGAGGGTTCTCTTACCTAACAATCAAACCCATGTCTATCTCCCGACACATCATCCCAGCTAATTAACTAACTAGGATACTTATCGGTGGATAGTGGGTTGAATTTCGGCGGTAGGTTTGGATCAATATTGCAATGGTCTTGTGATCCGATGTGGTCACCCGTGATCAGGGCCGCCCGTGTATGACAAGAGGCGGTGGGCTGGAGACGGTAGTTGTCGAGACGTCAATGGTTATCACACCAAAAGTAACTTGCCCCGCGGCGGATTGTTATCATTTGTGTTGTATCTTAACACGGTCCTATTGGTTTACACTTATATGTACAATTAACTATGTACAAAATCTCTTCATATTAATCAGAGAAAAGATGTTATCTTCACGGAGGGTCTGGGTGTACTGATTATCCAAGTTGGGCGAGACCCCCGCTACCAATACCTATGACCCGTGCATCATGTCAGGTGGCCTAGAATCTAATGGGCGGCGGCCAATGACCGCGCTTCAAAATCAAGGTGCTAATTATTTAAGTGCAATGCTTATTAACCACAGGGAATATTAATTTATCCTATCCCAGTACTAATCATTTATTTAAATTACCTTAATTATTACCCATTACCATTACAATTATATATACATATCCCTATACGCGCCCTCCTATGATGAGTGGAAAATACCTCTCACTAGGGTGGGGGGGGAGACAAACTACCACTCTACCAATTATGAGAGGGTGTTTGGTGGATAATTTCCACACTGGGGGAGGGCGAAAACTGAAGTTACGCTTCATGTGACATCACCCCAGGCCACATAGCGCCGGAACATTTGATTAGTGGTCTCGGCACTGTGGTCTTTAGCTATTTTAAAATTAACAGCTCTGATAGAGGTACCAGTGAATATGCTGACATATACTTGATCGGGGGGGAGAGTTATCTCCTGATGTTATAGTATCCCCAGTATAGTCATCACCATTGACCTCAAATGGTTTTAACAGCTCATTATCAGCGGGAAGTTCAGGGGGACCCAGATAGGAGATGTTACACTCAGATCTTTAAATTTAATGAGAGTCTTAGGTAATATTTTACTGCCCCCGTCTACCATGATTTTCCAAAAGTAACCCGAATCGGCCCAAAATTGCCCCCTTAAACTTATTTTTTCCCCCATTTTTAAATGAG
>JACEEZ010018874.1:0-5000 GCA_016584305.1 Chionoecetes opilio | reverse complement strand
ATTATGTTCTGCTGTGGTCAATAAAACTATCTATCTATCTATCTATCTATCTATCTAGGTGTGTGTGTGCGGGTGGGTGTGTGGGTGTGTGGGTGTGTTTGTGTGTGTGTGGTGTGTGTGTGTGTGTGTGTGTGTGTGTGTGTGTGTGTGTGTGTGTGGTGTCTGGGTGGTGTTGTGTGTGTGTGTGTGTGTGTGTGTGTGTGTGTGTGTGTGTGTGTGTGTGTGTGTGTGTGTGTGTGTGTGTGTGGTGTGTGTGTGGGCAGTATCCTTCATCATGGACCAGGGCAAAGATTTTTACCATCTTTAAGAAAGGGGACAGGATAAACCCAGATAATTATCGGGGAATTAGTGTTACTAACTTCATCACCAACCTGTACGACATGGTCCTCTGTCATAGACTAGGCCAGTGGTTTAAGCCGTGTCGGGAGCAGGCCGGAGCACAACAAAAGCGAGGATGCCTGGAACATATTGTTACGTTACGGCTACTCACTGACTCCGCAAGGAGGAAGAAAAACAAGTTATTCGTGTCTTTCATTGATTTTTCGAAGGCATATGACGTAATGCCAAGACAAAAGTTGTTTATGACTCTGAAGCGTCTAGGTTGTGGAATGATGATGCTTGCAGCTATAGTTGCCATGTACCGCGTCACGGAAAGTATTTTAGGCTGTGCAGTTGTCACCTCCACCGTCGGAGTAAGGCAAGGTGTGTCCACATCTTGTCTCCTATTTATAATATATGTAGACGAGTCGGTAAAAGTGATGAGAGATAATTGTAGTCCTGAGACATTTATAGAATGGCTGCACATATTGTTGTATATGGATGATGCGGTGATACTTGCTACGACCAGAGACAACATGTTAAAGAAGTTTTGTATATTAAAGGAATTGTGTGATGAATATGGAATGAAGATAATTATAGGTAAAACAAAGTTTTTCGTGATAAACGGTCAAGCAGGGGACGCCGAGCTGCTGCGCGTGGACGGGTTAGTGGTGGAGCCCTGCAGCAGCTACGTGTATCTGGGGACTACCTTCACGTGTGACGGTTTGGTGTCATCTGCTGTGAAAATACATGCACAAAACAAGTTGTGTCATGTTTTAAAATTTGTCTCATTTATTCGAAAAAACAATGACATTCCTTTTATTGTAAAACGTCGTTTGTTCGATGCTGCCCTTATGTCGTCTTTACTGTATGGCTGTGAGTCTTGGGTAGACGCTGACGTGAAACCTATCATTAAGTTGTACAATTGGGCCATGAAGGAGTTGTTAGGGGTAAGGAGAGCCACTACCAATAATGTATGTTTTGCTGAGTTAGGATACCCCTCGCTGCCTGATCTTCTAAGACACAAACAACACAAGTTTTACCATAGTATGTGGTCAGAGAGACGTAACATGAACGATGACCCTTTGTCTTTCGCTCTTAAGTATGTTATGTCTTTAAATACCCCGGTTGGAAAACTTGTGGCCTACATGACACACAATAATGTCCCTCACATGTCCTCTATGTTGTATAATGTACATAATACAATTGCTAACTCTGAGGCAACAAGATGCAATGTATATAAAACAATTAACCCTGAATTTAAAGTACATGACATTTATGAAAAGAAACATGTAATTAACGATCTACATAGGATGTCGTTACACGTTTTCGAGTTTGTGGTCATAGTTTAGTAGTGGAAAACGGGACGCTGGAACAAGCGCGGACGTGGTTCGCCTTCCTCTCGAGGAGCGCCTGTGTGTATGTGGTGACATACAAACAGAACAACATGTGGTAGAGGTGTGCCCCATAACACAAACCCATTAGAAACCTTTACAGATTTAATACTTTCATGACGTATTCTCTAATTTCAGTGATGTAATAACATGCAAAATTATCATGAAGTTTTAAATAGTTATACTTAAGAAATGCAATTCTTTTCCGTTAAAAGTTTATTTCATTTTTTTGTCTTTCATAGGGACGTAGATCAAGCTGGCTGCTTGTTGAATTTTATGTGTTTAGTAGTTTATCGTAGTAGTAGTAGTTTTAGTAATTATTTTTGTTGGACTACAGTTTGTTACTCAAAATTTGTGGGAATGTTTCATTTTTTGGACATTGAGTGTTTTGTCTATTCATTAATGATATTATGTGTCATTTATGTATAAAGCTGTGGTCAATAAATATCTATCTATCTATCTATCTATCTATCTGTGTGTGTGTGGTGTGTGTGTGTGTGTGTGTGGGGTGTGTGTGTGTGTGTGTGTGTGTGTGTGGTGTGTGTGTGTGTGTGTGTGTGTGTGTGTGTGTGTGTGTGTGTGTGTGTGTGTGTGTGTGTGTGTGTGTATGTGTGTGTGTGTGTAAGGGATTATTGTAATGTATTATATTGTTTGTATGTTTGTTTATGTAATGCTGCTGCTACTACTGCTACTAGTACTGCTACTACTACTACTAGTACTGCTACTACTACTACTACTGCTACTATTCTATATACTGCTACGTTTTATTATTTTTGTTAATGTTTATTTTCTTATTTTTCTACTACTACTACTACTACTACTATTACTACTACTATCACTACTACTACTACTACTTTTACTACTACCTCTACTACTACTACTACTGCTACTACTACTAGTACTACTACCACTACTACTACTACTACTACTACTATCACTACTACTACTACTACAACTACTACTACTACTTCTACTACTACTACTACTACTACTACTACTACTACTACTACTACTACTACTACTACTACTACTACTACTACTACTACTACTACTACTGAAGGCTGTAAAGAGGACTGTCGACGTCTTTATCGGTAGGCTGGACAATGATGTTACAGCGGAGGATGTCCATGAGTATATAAAGAATACCTTTAACGTCACTGTATATAATGTTCGTCAATTAGAAATTTTAACTAAGGATTTTTCTGCCTTTAAAGTTAATATCAACTTGAATGACAGAGCAACTCTCTTCAACTCGGATTTATGGCTTGAAGATATTATTGTTGATAAATATTTTAATAGAAATACGGGGAGTCTGAGAATTATTTTTACTGTCGCTTTGTTTTAGTAATACTTTTTTCTAAGATGGATATAAAGGTTTGAGTTACAACTGTTGCTCTTTAAAGAAAAATTTTGATGATTCGCTAAATTTGCTGCTCAAATTTGATTTTTATTTTTTTACGGGAAACTTTTTTTATTGGATGAAGATTGGGTGATTTTAATTTTATAAGGAAAATTTTATGAAGGTGTAGGGGTACCTGCAATCTCTTGAGAATGTCTTTTTCCCCAATGAGGAGATGTGGGGGGATTAGTATGTTATGGGAAAGAGTGTAAGTGGAAAGTAAAAATTTATTGAGTGATAAGGTTTACATTGTTTAAAATTTTGATTGGGAATTTTTTGGAATTTTTTTAAAATAAATGTTTTTTTAAAAAGTGTTACGGGGGAGGCAAAAACCATGGTAAATACCTACAACGATTCAACATTAGGACGAATTTTAGAATGAAATTTTTTATTCTCTTTATTTTTAGGAATTTAATGTGCCCCTTTGTGGAAAGGCGTGGACTCCCCTGAAAAATTTTTTGTATTAGAAATAACTTGAAGTGTTGGATTTGACATTTTTGCCCGATAGTTTTATTTTTGTCCCATATAATGTTTCACATTGAAAAGGGTTGATCTATTTTGGGAAAGAAATAGTAGTGAGATATTTTTCAATAGTATAGGATTTTTATGACTTTGCTGGATAGATCTTTACCTTTTTAGGGAAATTCACATTTTTAGGGGTCTGTCTAGTATACTAAAAAAAAGTGTTCAGCAATCTGTGAGTAATACCCTTGGGGGAGTCCACTTCTAAGAAAAATAATGTATGAAAAAGAAAATGATGATGAACTCAGAACATTTCATATGAGCCATATGTGTCGTAGTATTGGGTGCCAAAGGGGGGCACCCGTTGCAGTCGATGATTTTTATGAGAAATTGATCAATGCTGTTTTTTGTTCTTCCCTAAATTTGTCTAAAACGACTGTAGAAAAAAAAAGTTTAAAGTTTTTGTACCCGGAGGAACGAAATGTTAAGGGTTTTTATACTAAACTTTAAGGGTGATTATAAAGTATGGTTATTAAATGGAAAGCGAGAGATACTCTGAATCCAAAAAATGAAAAACCAATTGAAAATTTTTCAAAGAAGCATTTTTAATTGTAGAAAAAATGAAAATCCTTGAGAGATCGATATCTATAAACATAAAATGAATCAAAGGAATGATAGCGTTCTGGAAAGAAAATTAAAAGAAAAAATAAAAAAAAAAAGTCATCAAAATAATCGATGGAGAAAAAGACTCAAACAAAATTATTGATTTTTTCCATAACAAATTTTTTTTAAAAAAAAGAACGTTTTATACAAAGAGGAGCAAAGTTTACTTGATAAACTGAAAAATACTTGGAAAGGAGGAAAACATTTCAGGGTTTTTATTCTGCGAAAAATTACATTTCTACATAAAGAGATAAATAAAGGGGTGGGTCAGGATGGCATCCATTCTCTACTCTTACAGAAAGCCTCCAAACAATTACTTTTTAAAAATTTTGTGGGGTTTTGAATGGTTATAGCCACTGTTATATCCCTTCACATTTTTTTAGGGGTGAAATAAACCTATAATAAAAAATAGTAAGGGAAAAATCGGTGATTCAAACAATTATCGACAGTAAGAGTCATCATGTATACTGAAAAATTATTTTAAATGCACATATTGGACATTTTAGAGGAAAAACTTTTATTTTGCCAAAAAACAGTTTGGGGGTTTTGCAAAAATGTCAAACCCAAAGATGCTTGTTTCCTCGAAAGAAAAAGTTTTAACTATACAAAAAAATAATGAAAAGCATTTTTAGCAAATATGGATTTGTCCCAAAACTTTTGAAAGGTAAAAAATTTTTTTTTTAGGTAATAGTTATTTGATAGGGAAAATTTTTTTCCCCCAATTGTTTTATTTTTTAATAATTATTTGAGGAATCAGATCGAAA
>JACEEZ010018872.1:5000-21050 GCA_016584305.1 Chionoecetes opilio | reverse complement strand
TTTACACAACTATATTTTATTAAATATTACGAGCTTAAAATCTTATTTTTCTATGAAAATTTAGTATCAATTTTTAGTCATTCAAAAATAAACGTTTTTTTCAAGTGTTTTAATGTATTTGAAGGGCTAAAAAATGTCGAAATTGGACATTATTCAGCCCCTTTTTTTTCGATTAGAGAAATTCAAAATTGGGTATTAATGTTGTTTTCGTTAGAAATTCTATTTTAAACTACTCCAAAGATATAATAGAGTTGATACTCTATATTGTAACAACTTGTAGATTATACGTGTTTTTCATAGTTCTTTTAATTGTTGTGTTATCATCAATTAATAAGAAGAATTTACCTTATGATAATGCTTTTTATACCTCAAAATGTGTTCTTTTCAGATTTTTAGCTAGTATCGGTGATATATAGCTGTTTTTTCCTACAAATTGAAGATACAATCCTTTTTTGAGAATAATTTGAACCTATAAGTAGCTTACATTACATTAAAAAGTAATAAATAGAAGAGTACTAGGTTATTATTGTTATATAACGGTATATTGCAGCGTTTTCATAGTTTTGGTAAACTGTAGCGTTATGTATATATACAAGTAGTTTGACTTATAATATTTGCTATGAAACATAAAATGTTGTAGTTTGCAATGAGATTAGCTAGTTATCCGGTGATAATCAAGCTGTTTTCCTACAAATTAAAGTTATAAAATCCTCTTTTTAGAATATTTAGCACCTATAAGTAGCTGTACATACATAAGCTATTAAATAGAAGAGTAAGAGGTTATTTCTTGTGATATAAACTGTGCTTATTGCTATGCGTTTTTCATAGTTGCTTGTAAACTGTAGCGTAATTGTAATATACAAGTATTTTACTTATCATATTACTATTATTAACCCAAAAAAATGTAGTGTTTTTAATGATAATTAAGCTAATTATTGCGTGATATATAGCTGTTTTCCTACAAATTGAAGTATAAAATCCTCTTTTTAGAATTAATTGCAACTATAAGTAGCTTTACATTACAAAAAGCTATTAAAATATAGAGTAATGAGGTTATTTATTGTGATAATAACGGTATATGTGCAAGCGGTTTTCATAGTTTCTTGTAAACTGTAACGGTTATTGATATATACAAAGTAGTTTTATTATCATATTGCTAAAACCAATAAAATGTTGTGTTTTCATGAAAGTACTAGTTTATCGGTGATATATAGCTGTTTTCCTACAATTGAAAGTATTAAAATCTCTCATTAGAATAATTGCACCTTAATGTAGCTACATACAATAAAGCTATTAAATAGAAGAGTAAGAGGTTATTATTTGTGGTATAATGTATATTGCAAGCGTGTTTTTCATTGTTTCTTGCAAAACCGGTAGCTGTATTGATATATAAAAAAAGTAATTTTATTTTCATATTGCTATAAACCATAAAAAATGTAGTGTTTTCAATTGATATTAGCTAGTTATCGTGATTATATAGCGTTTTTCCTACAATTGGAGTATAAAATCCTCTGATTAAAATAAATTTGCACTATAAGTAAAAAGCGTACATACATTAGCTAATAAATAGAAGAGTAATAAGTTTATTATTGTGGATATAACGGTATATTGCAAGCAGTTTTTTCATAGTTTCTGTTAAACTGAAAGCCGTATGTATATATACAAGTAGTTTTACTATCATATGCTATAAACCATAAATGTAGTGTTTTCAATGATATTAGCTAGTTATCGGTTGGGATATATAGCTGTTTTCCTACAAATTGAAGTATAAAATCCTCTTTTTAGAATAAGTTGCACCTCAATAAGGTAGCTTACATTACATTAAGCTATTAAATATTAAGAGTAAGAGGTTATTAATTGTGATATAAGGTATATTTTGCAAACGTTTTTCATAGTTTCTTGTAAACTGAGCGTTATTGTATATATATACACAAGTAGTTTTACTTATCAAATTGCTATAAACCATATAAAGTAGTGTTTTCAATGATATTAGCTTGTGTCGTGATTATATAGCTGTTTTCCTACAAATGCTGTATAAAATCCTCTTTAGAATAAATTTGCACCTAAAGTAGCTTACATTACATTAAGCTAGTAAATAAAAGAGTAAGAGGTTATTAATTATGATATAACGGGTATATTGCAAGCGTTTTTCATAGTTTCTTGTAAACTGTAAGCGTTATGGTATATATACAAGTAGTTTTACTTATCATATTGCTATAAACCATAAAATTTAGTGGTTTTTTCAATGATATTAGCTAGTATCGGTGATATATAGCTGTTTTTCCTACAAACTGAAAGATAAAAATACTCTTTTTTAGCGGAAGATGCAACCTATAAGTAGCACATTACAGTAAAGCTACATAAATAGAAGAGTAAGAGTTTTATTTATTGTATATAACGGTATAGTGCAAGCGTTTTCTCATAGTTCTTCGTAAACTGTAACGTTATTGTATATATAAAAGTAGTTTACTTATAATATTGCTATATAAACCAAAATGGTAGTGTTTTCAATGATATTAGCTAGTTATCGGTGATATATAGCTGTTTTCCTACAAAACTGAAGCATAAAATCCTTTTTTAAAATAATTTCGCCACCTAATAAGTAGCTTACATTAATATAAGCTAATAAATTGAGGCGTAATAGGTTATTTATTGTGATATAATGGTATATTGCAAAAGCGTTTTTTCATAGTTCTTGTAAAACTGTAGCGTTATTGTATATATACAAGTAGTTTTATATTTCATATGCTATAAAAACCATAAAAATGTAGTGGTTTCACTGATGTTAGCCTAGTTGCAGTGTGAAAGAGTTTTTTTTTTTCTACAAATGGAAGTATATGTCTTTGATAATGTAGCTAAATAGCTTTGGATAATTTGATACAACATATTTTACAAAATTAATAGGCAAAAATATGTATTTTTCATGAAATTAGATATCAATTTGAGTCTTAAAAAACAATGTTTTTCAAAGGATTTCAATGTTTTTTTGATAAGGCTAAAAAATGTCGAAATTTGACATTATTCAGCATTGTACACAACTATACTTTACAATGTTTATGAGCTAAAAATATGCATTTTCATGAAATTTAAGTACAATTTAATCTCAAAAACAACGTTTTTTCAAGTATTTTAATGCATTTTTGAAAGCCTTAAAAATGTTCAACATGTGACATTATCAAGCACTTTTACACAACTATATTTTATTAATATTAAGAGCTAAAATATGTATTTTTACATGAAATTTATGTATCAATTTTATTCATCAAAATAACGTTTTTTCAAGGGTTGTAATGTATTGGTTGAAGGGCTAAAAATGTCGAAATTGACATTACTTCAGCCCTTTTTTGATAGAGAAATTCAAAATGTGATATTAATGTTGTTTTCGTTAGAAATTTCATTTTAAACTACTCCAAGCTTATAATAGGAGTTTGTACTCTATATGTGATACAACTGTATATTATACGTGTTTCCTAGTTTCTTGTTAAATGTTGTGTTATATCATTAATAGAAGGAATTTAACTTATGATAAGCTTATACCCTAAAAAAATGTGTTACTTTTCAATGTATTTTAGCTAGTTATCGGTGATATATAGCGTGTTTTCCTACAAATTGAGTATACCAATCCTTTTTTTTAGTAATAATTTGCACTATAAGTAGTTTACATTACATTAAGCTAATAAATAGAAGAGTAATAGGTATTTATGTTATTATTAACGGTATATTGCAAGCGTTTTTCATAGTTTCTTGTAAACTGTAGCGTTATTGTATATATACAAGTAGTTTTACTTATCATATTGCTATAAACCCATAAAATGTGTGTTTTCAATGATATTAGCTAGTTATGGGTGATATATAGCTGTTTCCTACAAATTGAAGTATAAAATCCTCTTTTTAGAAAAATTTGCACCTATAGTAGCTTACATTACATAAGCTATTAAATAGAAGAGTAAGAGGTTATTTATTGTGATATAACTGTATATTGCAAGCGTTTTTCTTTAGTTTCTTGTAAACTGTAGCGTATTGTATATATACAAGTAATTTTACTTATCATATTGCTATAAAACCCATAAAATGTAGTGTTTTCAATGATATTAGCTAGTTTCGGGATATATAGCTGTTTTCCTACAAATTGAAGTATAAAATCCTCTTTTTAGAATAATTTGCACCTATAAGTAGCTTACATTACATTAAGCTAATAAATAAAGTAAAGGTTATTTATTTGTGTTTAAAAACGGTATATTGCAACGTTTTTCATAGTTTCTTGTAAACTGTAAGCGTTATTGTATATATACAAGTAGTTTTACTTATCATATGCTATAAACCCATAAAATGTAGTGTTTTCAATGATATTAGCTAGTTATCGGTGATATATAGCTGTTGTCCTACAAATTGAAGTATAAAAACTCATCTTTTAGAATAATTTGCAACCTATAAGTAGCTTACATTACAATAAGCTATTAAATATAAGCGTAAGAGGTTATTTATTGTGAGTATAAAACGTATATTGAAGGGTTTCATCGTTCCTTGTGTAAAACTGTAAATCGTTATTGTATATATACAAGTAGTTTACTTATCATATTGCTAATTAAACCCATAAAATGTTGTGTGTTGTTTCAATGATATTAGCTAAGGTATCGGTGATAATAGCTGTCTTCCTACAATTGAAGATAAAATCCTCTCTTTAGAATAATTTTGCCACCTATATGTAGCTTACATTACAAAAGCTATTAAATTAGAAGAGTAAGGGTTATTATTTGTGAGATAACTGTATAGGCAGCGTGTTTCATGGTTTCTTGCAAACTGTAGCTGTATGCAATATAAAAGTGCAATTTTATTTATCATATGCTATAAACCCATTAAATGTAGTGTTTCAATGATCATTAGCAGTTATCCGGTGATATTATATGCGTTTCTACAAATTGAGGATAAATCTCTTTTATAAAAATAATTTCGCACCTATAAGTAGCTTACCTTACATAAGCTAATAAATAGAAGAGTATTAATAGGTATTTTATTGTAGACTATAAACATGTTATATCTGCAAGCGACGCAAACCATGTTTCTCATTGGTTCTTGCAAACTGTAGCTGTAGTTGTAGATATAAAAGTAATTTTATACATATTGCTATAAACCCTATAAGTAGTGTTTTTCAATGATATTAGCTTGGTGTCGTGATATACCGCTGTTTCCTACAAATGAATGTATAAAATTCCTTTTTTAGAATAATTTGCCCTATAAGTAGCTACATTACATTAAGCTATTAAATAAACGAGTAAGAGGATTATTAACTGTGATATAACGGTATATTGCGAGCGTTCATAGTTTCTTGGTAAACTGATAGCGTTTATGGTATATATACAAGTAAGTTTTAATTATTCTATTGCTATAAACCCATCAAAATGTAGTTTTTCCATGATATTAGCTAGTTATCGGTGATATATTAGCTGTTTTCCTACAAATTGAAGTATAAAATACTCTTTTAGGAGTAAGATGCCACCATAAGTAGCTTACATTACATTACGTAATAAATAGAGAGTAACAGTTTATTATTGTGATATAACGGTATATGCAAGCGTTTTTTTCATAGTTATTGCTAAACCCTGTAACGTATATTGTATATATACAAGTAGTTTACTTCATATTGCTAATAAACCATAAAATGTTGTGTTTCAATGAATAGCTAGTTATCGGTGATATATAGCTGTTTCCTACCAAAGAAGTATTAACATCTCTTTTTAAAATAATTTGCACCTATTAAGTAGCTTACATACATTAAGCTAAAAACTTTGAGGAGAAAAGGTTTTATTGGATATAATGGTATATGTGTCAATCGTTTTTCATAGTTTTCTTGGTAAACTGTAGCAGTTATTGTATATATACAAGTATGGTTTATAAATCATATGCTTATAAAACCATAAAATTGTAGTGTTTTCCATGCGTAGCTACGTTATCAGTGTAAAGGAGTGTTTTTTTCTACAAACTGAGTATATTTCTTATATATGTAGCTAATAGCTTGGATATTTGCTACATTAAACTATATTTTACAAAAAGTAATAGCTAAAAAATGTATTTTCATGAAATTAGATTATTCAAATTTTAATTAAAACAATTTTTTTCAGTATTTCAATGTTTTTTGAAATGAGACTAAAAAATGTCTAATTTGACATTATTCAGCACTTGTACACAATTACTTTACATGTTATGAGCAAAAATATGCATGTTTCATGGACAATTTAAGTATCCAATCTGCATCTCAAAAAACGTTTTTTTCAAATATTTTTAATGCATTTTGAAGCCTTTAAAAATGTCCAAATTTGACCATTATTCAGCACTTACACAACTATAATTTATAATTCTTAGAGCTAAAATACGTATTTTAAATGAAATTTATGTATCAATTTTATCATTCAAATAAACGTTTTTTCAAGTGTTTTAATGTATTTTGAAGGGCTAAAAAATGTCGACGAAAATGACTAATTATCAGCCCTTTTTTTGATAGAGGAAATTCAAAAGGTGGTATAAGAGTTTTCGTTAGAAATTTCTATTTTAAAACTACTCCAAGCTTATAATAGGAGTCTGATACTCTAATTGTGAGACAATTGTATATTATACGGTTTTCATAGTTTCTGTCTAATTGTTGTGTTATACATTAAAGAAGGAAATTTACCTTATGATAATGATTTATACCCTCAAAATGTGGTCTTTTCAATGATTTTAGCTAGTTATCGGTGATATATAGCTGTTTTCCTACAAATTGAAGTATACAATCCTGTTTAGAATAATTGCACGTTATAAGTAGCTTATCAGTAAGCTAATAAATAGAGAGTAATAGCGTTTATTTATTGTTATATACGTATATGCCAGCGTTTTTAATAGTTTATTTGAAAACTGTTTAGCGTTTGTTATATATACAAGTAGTTTGTACTTATCATATGCTATTATAAACCTATAAAAATGTTGTGTTTGCAATGATATTAGCTAGTTAGGGATATATAGAGGGTTTCTACAAATTCAAAGAATAAAATCCTCTGTTAGAATAATTTGACACCATAATTAAGAGCTTACATTACATAAAGCTATAATAGATAGAGTAAGAGGTGATTTATGTGATATAACTGTATATTGCAAGCCGTTTTTAATAGTTTCTTGTAAACTGTAGCGTTATTGGATAATACAAGTAGTTTTTACTTATCCATATTGCTTATAAACCATAAAATGTAGTGTTTTTAAATGATATTAGCTATATTGGTGAATATAAGCTGTTCCTACAATTGAAGTATAGAATATCATAGGGATGACGTTGTGTGGTGCTGGTAGGGATGATTAGGAGGTGTAGTAGAGTAGGGCTGTGAGTGAGAGGGGGAGCGATGTGTGGGGGGGAGAAGTTTGATGGTAGGGTAAGGGAGAGAGGGGAGAGGGGGGATGTAGGGGAGGGGGGGGGGAGAGGAGGAGTGGGTGATTGTTCTTTGGGTTGAGATGTTTATGAGTTGCGGGTTTTGTTTGTGTGTGGGGTAGGGGTATGTGGGTTGTGTGGTGAATTATTTTGGGAAGGGTAGGTGGGAGAGGAGGGTTGTGTTTGTTATTGTGGGTTGATTGTGGGCATTGTTTGTGATGTTTTTGTTGTTTGTGGAGATAGGGTAGGTGATGATGAAGAGGGGGAGTGTTGAGGTGTTAGGTATGGCATTGGGTAGATGGGGATGTGTAGATGTATATTTTGTGTTTTTTTATTAGTTGTATTTTTTTTGTATTTTTTTTTTTTTTTTATGTGATGTATTTAGGTGTTTGTTTTTTTTAGTATTTTAGTGTTGTTGTTTTTTTTGTGTTTTATAGATATGTTTATAAATGTTAAATGATTTTTCTTAATACATATAATTTTTTGATTAAAAATATGTTTATGTGTTGAGGGGTTTTGTATTGGTAATACACTTGATTTTTTATCGTATATTTATTTTATGGTTTATTTTTGGATTTTTATATATTGTTTGGTTTTTTTTAATTATGGAATTTTAAAGTGTATGGAGTGGTTTGTTGCATGTAAGTGGATATTTATATATTTGAGATATGTGTAAGTTTGTTTTTGTTTTGTTTGTTTTAATATGTTTGATTTGTGTTGTGGTTTGATACTGTGATAATGTTAGTGTATGTTATTTGTGTATTTATTGATATTTTTAGTTATATTTTTTTTTTAATTTTTTTTTATTTGATTAAGTATTATAATATTTTTTATTTTTTTTTAGATTTATATGGTTTTATTTTATTTTTTAGTGGAAGAACTGTGTAAGTATGTATGTTTGATATTATTGATTTTTTTAAGTTTTTTTTTTGTGTCATTATCTCTTCCTTCTACCCTCTCATCCTCCTTCTTCATCAACTCCCTCCCTCATCTCGCGCCTCGCCCCTAACCTCTGCATTATCTCTCTCTTTTTCCCTCATCACCCCCTCTCCTCTACATAGACACCCCCTACCCTCAGCCTTCTACCTGTGTCCTGTTAAAATCCTCTTTTTACCTTTGATTTTCTTCCGGATCTCTCACATTCTATCTTCTCCATTTTACTATAATATGACCGTCTCAATCATAATTCAAATCATCAATCATACCCACTTCAACAAGCATTTTTTAAGGACATATACTTAACGGGTCGCAAACTTATTTAATCACACCTCAAGGTTCGTAACAAACCACTTTGATCAACTAACCTAATAAAGAAATATAAGACAACACAAAATATTTAAGTTCGCAGTATAATATTTAAATCCAATTAGAAAAAACCAGAAATCACGAGCACTTGTTTTAATAAATAACACCCAAGAAGAAAGGTACATACAGCATAGATCTTCCTCATTCCAATCAATCTAATAAAAGTAATCAATGCGACTCCCTCAGAAAAATCGATACAGAGAACGGAACAAAACGGCTGAGTTGATGATCTCTCGCGATTTAATGTGTTTTATAGCGTATACATGCCAACTGCGCTCCTCACACCATCGGCAGGCAACACCTCTAGCTCCTTGCCCCTTGAAGCCCTTCCCCCTGATAGTACGACCTTTTAGTCACTAAGGCGCCCTGGCCCCTTAGCATACTTTCAGAAATATTAATGACACTACACATGATAGATATGAGAATAACCAGTAATGAAGCAGGAAGGTTTTGTAGATAAATAGATGCAAAAGATTCTTGTGAAACTTTTAGAAAAATAGCAAATTTATCGCACTGCGGAAATCAAACCGAAGTAAAAAATTTCGGTTTAAAAATGACATTTTATACAAAAAATCAAAGCAGTCCATAATATAATCCTTAATTGAGGCAAATATGAGTACAGAGTCATGTGGGTAGTTTGATACCAAACATGACCCTATAGGAGCAATACAGATGCCGCAGTAAGGATATTTATCCATATTAAATTCGGACACATATTTTATGCATGGGTGCCCATATCTATTTGGGGAGCTTATACGGTCGTGCACAGCTCTAGAATTCTAGTAGCGGTTCATCAGTATGACAAAATAGGGCTACCAACTAAACAATTTAGTGGTTCGGTAGAAGGGCTGGGGTGTTGAACAACAGCTCCTAAACAGGGCCTTTAAAATAGTGCCGTATATGGGACCAAATACCTGTCACACTGAGTCATCATGCCAATCATCACCACCCTATTGGTGAAACCAGTGTATCCTATTCCTTCCTAAATCTACGCCCTTCCAGCACTGGAATCCCTGACTTCTTGTTCTACCCTGGTTAAAACAAGCTAGTAGAACTTTCCTACCTCTCCTTATTAAATCCTTTTTATGCCATAAAAAAACTTCTATAAGATATATCAACCCTCCTTCCACACCCACACCCAACACACCACCTATGGCCCCACCAGGAGACACAGGAGGCCACGTAGGTCCCAGTCGGGTTCCCTTCAAGTCGTTGGCCATGAAATGCTCGTGCTCATCATCACTCAGGGACAGCGAGAGAGGCGATGAGGTAATATCAATGCTTCCGTTAATGTAAAATATAGCACTTTTGCATGAAGATCATAGTGTTATATATACACACGAAGAAATACTAAAACTAGGATAAAGGGAGAGCCCCTGAAAACATAAGAGATTTAGATCAATGTAGACTATGGAGACGGGACCCCACGAATGTAGCTCAGGCCTGTAAAACATACTAGGTAAACAGCACACACACACAGACAGACACACACACACAAACATACACCCACAAACAACAAACACCAAACACACACACACAAACACAACTATACCCACAAACTACTACCACCCCCAACACACACAACCAAACACCACCATCACACCACAACCTACAAACCACCTTGAAAATTATTGGTATCAATAAATCGAGAACAGATACACACACAGACAAACCACCACCACACTACCACACCCAAACAACCTACACAATCTCACACCCATACACCACAGTCCCCCCAACCCACACACCACCGGAATAGTCCTTGGTGTCAATTAAACTCCAGCGCCCCGTTCAGCTTCTCGGACCGCCAGGAACACAAAACTAGGCCATGGGGAGACAAGAAGAGATTGTGCAAGGGCCGATTTCCACCTTCTGAAGGCATTCGGTGGGTACTCTGACCTTTGTTGTGACTGGAAAAGGTCACCGAGAATGTTGGGCTCCCGGCTGATGATCCGAACTGCTTGTTGACGGGTTCCCATGAAAGGCTGGAGGGACGAGGAAGGGGTTTAGTAGTAGTAGTATGTAGTAGTAGTAGTAGTAGTAGTATTAGTAGTAGCTAGTAGTGCAGAACATGTTTAAGAAATCTTACTGGGCGACATCCATGCTGTGTTATTGAATCTTCCAGTGATATAACAAAGTAACAAAATGGCCCTGGTAACAATGGACGGTTATAGATGCTCACAAGAGATAGAGGGCAAAATAGAAGAAATAGAAGGTCAATACAAACATTAATTAAGAATGTAATCCGTCTACACACACACCCCATGAGACATGGCATCACAGGAGGATTTATGAATAAATATCTTGCACTCAGTAGCTTAAAAATGCCTTACTGGGCGACAGTTTCAATCATGGGAGACATTTTGGTTCCCGTTAGCATGTTAAAAATGCATGGTAGTAGTAGTAGTAGAGTAGTAGTGAGTAGTAGTAGTAGTAGAGTAGTAGGTAGTAGTAGCTCATAGGCATGGACGGGAATAATTATGATACGTTAAACAGAGGAAAATATCGAGTATACGGAGGTTTTTTTTTTTACACCACATGTTCCGAGGACTTGCGCAAGCTGCTTCTCTCGTTCAACTGCGTCACCGCTGCTCGGTGTGTCTCGCACGCAGCAGTCAACTGCACTGGCAGCGGGAAGCAAGGGTTTTGTCAGCATAACAATATTAAGGAAGCTAACAGTAAAATATCTTTAAATTTTAATACTCTTGTCAGCATGTGGGACCTCCTGACCTTGAACTGGACTTGACACCGAAAAGCATAGCGGAAAAGGAGATGGGCGTCAAGGTTCTACCCACATGGCAAGTTTGGTGACCTAGCTACATTGGGTATCGAGAGATAGAAGGCCGATAAACCATTAACCCAAAACACGCTAAATAATAATAATACAATAATAATAATAATAAGATATGTCGCAGCCGCCAAAATCATACGAATTAAATCTCATGACTGTATAATCTACCTGTTTCAGCGTGTTTATGCTTTGTGAATACTGCAAGTATAAACTGTTTCAAATTCACTACTCATTTTCGGGCGACGACGACGGCGGAGGCACTCAGTAAATAAATATATAGATGGCGTTCTTAGTGTAGGTGCCACTTGTGATATTGTTGTCATAGTTCATTAATAGCCCTACTATGACAAGATGAAGACACAAAATGACACAGAATATCCAGAATAGCCCTTCTAAACTGTCTGAAATGCTGGATGTAGCAATGCACTATTAAAGCCACACTAAAAGAACCTTTTCCAGTGACAATTAGAGCGGGAGGACCAATCAGAGGACCCCATATGTGTGTGTGGTGTGTGCGTGTGTGGTGTGTTGCGCCTTGTGTGTGGTGTGTGTGTGTGTATGGTGTGATGTGTGTGGTGTGGGTGTGTGTGTGTGCATTGCGTCGGGTGTGTGTGTGAATGTGAAGTTAATTTTAAAAAAAAGGTGAGTGCATAATATAACGTAAATGCATCCTCCTCATCCCAGACATCCTGTATCAAGGTCGTCATGATAGAATCCCGTGAAATGTTATTCTAGTTATCATGGTAGTAACGGGTCTGTAACTCTGGGAGACAGAGAGTGCTGTGAAAGCGTGGGTGGCGGTGTCTGCAGATTTGTTGATGTAATACAGGAGTGAGCAAGGGTGCGTCCTCGCCCCATCACTTGTCAACACTTGTATTTTTTTTTTTTTTTTTTTGTTACATTGTGTGCGCGTTGTAGGCAGTCAGAGCTGGGCGGAGTGCAAACAAAGCGCAAATGCGAAAAAGCGCAATTGCGCTCCATTATTTAAAATATTGGCGTTTGCGCAAAAACGCCATATAAAATTTGCGCGTTGGAGGTTTGCGCTTCCGTATTGTCTAAGTCCTGCAAAGTGCGCAAAACTTAGCAGTATAAAACGGATGGCTTGATGGCTGTTGAGCCTGGGCTCAGACGTGATGAGGCGCAGACCATGGAGTCTGGACGGCCAAGAAATTGGAGAAGCTGGTTGTTTCCTCAGGGTAACATCGAACCTGGTCAATGGCTGGTGGGAGCTGCAGGACAGTGACCAGGAGGGAGGACAGGACAGGAGGAAAAGTAGTATTCTGTGTTGCATTGTCAACTATTTTGTGTGTTTTGACAGTATATCTTTTTTATATAAAATTGTGTTCATAAATGCGTCAAGATGACTGTAAACATCATTTTAATCATATATACACTTATATATAATTAACATAAAAAATTCAGTTGCAGTGCTAAAAAATAAATGAGGTTTGCACGTTAACTTTTATGTTTCACTTTAAATTTCTTTTATTTGCAGTTTCTAGTTTTTTTTTTGGCGCAGAAAAATTTGCAACTGTTTGCGCTTGCGCTCGATCCGCTCAGCCTTTTTTCGATATTTGCGCTTTTGCGCTTTGCTGACTCGCTCGCGAAAATTTCGCTTGCGGACTAAGGAAAAAAATTTGCGCGGCCCCAACTCTGGGCAGTGGTGACACAGTGTGGGATGGTAGCCCCTGGGGGATCACTTGAGGCTGGGATGCGTTGGTCCCGCCCTGGTGGCGCAGCAGGATGTATAGTGACGCCTGTGATGTTAGAGGCTCATGCCGCCCCCCTGTGTCCTCCCAGGCACTGGCAATCACCAAGGGTAAGAGTTGATGGACAGGGGCAAGTGTGTCTTAGGCCACTCCCGGTGCAGAAAGGTTTTGGTTTTCTTCGGGGATGTTGAACTCGGGTCACCGAGAACACCAGTTGGAGACGCTAACCACTCCGCACCGCCTCACCATATGGACTGGTTATCGGCAAAGTGGAGATCAAAGTGATGCGTAGAGCCTCCCTCGGCTAACACAAAGATCACCGATGATGCAGTAATCTTTGCTGAGGGCTGAGGTCCTGGTGATGGCTCTCGAGGCGCGAACGAGGAGGCAAAGCCTTTGGGACTGAGGGCTCATGGCTCAAGGACCAAGGTCAGGTGTTTGGAGACGTACTAGTTGAAGCAGTACAGTCTGTCTATGCATGTGGGAAACAAACATGTTCTGCATGAAACAATACCATGCAAGTGTACAACAAGCAACAGAAGTTATTGTAAAACCATAGAGGTATTTAGCACTAATTAACTCGCATTACGCTAAGTATCTCATTAAGCTTTGGTTAATGCAAAAAGTGTTTCACAGACCCCCATTGATTTTAACAAGCACTACTTGCTGTCAAATGGCAGATCATCTGACAATATTCTAGGAGTAGCTATCACTTTTTGCGGAAAAGTGTTCCCAGGGTCTTAGAAGCACGAGCGAATCCGAGTGCCAATTATTATTTAAAAAAAAAAATTTTTCTACTTATGGGCATAATTATTGCTATGATTATACACATGTATTTATATATACTATATTATTTATGTGTATCTAGCGGGAACCTTGATAACTACTACTACTATATTGCTACTACTACTACCCGTTGTACCTGAACTGACTCTACTATAGAATGTATGGTATTTGGCACGGTTAGGGGGGATACTCGCGATGGGAGCCAGCGGGGAGAGGGTGTAGCGGCAATGAGGGGGGAGCGGAGGGTGTTAATAACAGTTATAAATAAATAAAATGTAATAGTGATAATAAAGTAGTGGGTGGATCTCAGCTGTGTGATAGCGGGCCTCTGAAGCCTGCCGGGGCTTGGTTGCAGACGTGTCCTAGGGAGGTCCTACTCCGGTCCTCCATCTCAGCCATCGACACCACCTACTCTCAGGGCGAACCCATCCACAGCCCCCTCTGTGGAGCATTGTGGTGTTGTGTTGTGTGTGGTGGTGTGTGTGTGTAGGGTGTGCTGGGGTTAGGGATGGTGTGTGTGTTTGTGTGTGTGTGTGTGCGTGTGTGTGTTGTGTGGTGTGTGTAGGGGTGTGTGGTGTGTGTGTGTGTGTGGTGTCGTGTGTGTGCTGGTGTGTGTCGTGTGTGATGTGTGGTGGTTTAGGTTGTGTGTGTGTTAGGTGTGGTTGTGTGTGGTTGTGTTGTTTGTTTGTGTGTTTGTGTTTTGGTTGTTTTGTTGTGTGTGTGGTAGGTGTGTGTGTGTGTAGGTGTGTGTGTGTGTGTGTGTGTGGTAGGTGTGGGTGTGTGTGTGTGTGTGTGTGCGCTGTGTGTGTGTGTGTGGGTGTGAGTGGTGTGTGGTGTGTGGTGTGGTCACTGATTGTTTGTGTAGGTGTGTGTGTGGTGTGTGGTGTTTATGTTGTGTGCTGTGTGGGAGGGGTGTGTGGGTGTGTGTGTGTGTGTGTGTGTTGTGTAGGGGTGTGTTGGTGTGTGTGTGTGTATTATGGATTGTGTGTGTTTGGTGTGTGTGTGTAGGGCTTGTGGTAGGTGTTTTGGTGTGATAGGTATGTGGTGTGAGTTGTTTATGTGTGTGAGTGTGTGTGTGGCGTAAAAAATGAGGTATTAGATATATACAGGGAATAGATAGTTTTGCCAACAAACTAAGGATTAAGTTATTAAGTCTTAACAGCCATCCTCATAATGGACACTATATAACAAACATTATCCTCGTGCCATGGACTGTAAGGCATGAAAATCACGGATAAACTATAAGGGGGGACAAAACTTATACAGCTATAAAACAAACAAAAAGTAAAACGAGAATATTCCACAAGCAGGGAGTGCCAGCCCCACCCCAAAAAAAAAAAAAATATATATATTAGATATATATCTATATATATATATATAATATATAGAATATATATATATAATTAATAATAATAATAATGAGAAATATACTTTTATAGAAAAAAAAAAAAAAAAAAAAAAATTCTGAACAGAAAAAAAAAAAAAAAAAAAAAAAAAAAAAAAAAGAAAAAAAAAAAAAATTGAGAATATTAAACTTTATAAAGAAAAAAAATAAAAAAAATAATTAAATAAAAAATAATAATAATAATATCAAGAATTGAGAATAAAAACTATATAGAAAAAAAAAAAAAAAAAGAATAATAAAAAAATAATAATAATAAAATGAGAATTTAAACTTTATATAGAACAAAAAAAAAAAAAAATAATAATAATAATAATAATAATAATAATTGAGAATATTAAACTTATAAAGAAAAAAAAAAAAAATAATAATAATAATAAAAAAAATAATATAATAATATAATAATGAGATATTAAACTTTATATAGAAAAAAAAAAAAAATAATAATAATAAAAAAATAATAAATAATAATAATTAGAATATTAAACTATATAGAAAAAAAAAAAAAAAAAAAAAAAAAAATAATAATAATAATAATAATAATAATAATTAATTGAGAATATTTAAAACTTACATTAGAAAAAAAAAAAAAAAAAAAAAAAAAAAATAATAAAATAAAATTAGAATATAAACTTAATAGAAAAGATAAAAAAAAAAAAAAAAA
>JACEEZ010018871.1:217500-222500 GCA_016584305.1 Chionoecetes opilio | reverse complement strand
GTCCCAGAGCACAGACCAGTCATCAAACCAATAGTCCTTGCAGGAATACTGCGAAGCTGCAGAAGATCCCAGAGTGACTCACGATAGTGATAATAGAGAGGAATAAATGTGGGGGGAGGCCCGTTTGTGACAGTTATTTGAAAAATACACTTAGAATGATAAAGATTGCAGAAAAATTAGTTTAAATATGATATAAAGCTCTAAAGATAATATAACAAAGTGTTTGCGAAAAAAAAATTTGGGTTTTGTAATTGTAGAGTGTGAGAATATTTAATTTTCAGTGAAAAGAATTTTTTAATAATTCATTTTCTTTTTCTTCTTTGTCTTTACTACAGTATACTTTATTTTTTCTCGTGTCTACTGTTTTTTTACACTTTCTCTGGAATTCTGATTTCTTTTCTGAATAGGTTCAAAAGAGAGAGAGAGAAAGTGATAGAGAAAGAAAAAAAAAAGACAGAGAAAGAGAGAGAAAGATGGAAAGAAAAATAATTTGAAAGAAAGAGAGAGAAAGAGAGAAAGAGAAAGATAGAAAGAGAAAGAAAGAGAAAGGAGAGATCATAGAGATAAAAAGAAGGGAAAAAGAGAGCGGAGGAGATAGAGTGAGAGAGAGAGATAGAAAGAGAAAGAAAGAGAAAGAAGATAAAGAAAAAGAGAGAAAGAGAGTGAAAAGAAGGAAAGAGAGAGAGGGAGCTAGAGAAAGAGAGAGATAGATATATAGTTACATTATTGGCTTCATATTACAATTGTTAAACACATTTTTTTACAGTACATATTCTGAGGACCAGGTCCGTTGAGCTGAAAGGGTCTTGTACAAACCCGCGCAAAAATGCATTTTAAACCGTGTCATCAATTTATCTATAGGCCTGAAAAAGAGTATATATATGAACCTATATCAAAGTTCCCATATAAACCCAACACGTAAGTTTATACAGTAAAAAAAAATAAAATATACATAAACTCAAGGTGCGATCCCTATAATAAAGGATCTAGGACAACTGGCCGCGGCCACCAGGCCGCGCCCAACTGGCCGCGGGAAGCTGGCCGCGGCCTACTGGCCGCCATATGGAACTTTTTGTTGATGTAAACCTTTTTTACCTAAACCTAACCTAACCTAATTCATTCCTAACCTAACCTAACCTAACCTAACCTAATTCATTCCTAACCTAACCTTACCTAACCTAACCTAATCCTTCGCTGGTGGGGGTTTAAGGAGCTGCCTTGAGTACGTAAACTTAGGCGTTTTTCAGTTTCCTCCCAGTCCGCGGCGGTCAGCTGCCGCGGCCAGTTTCCCGCGGCCAGTTGGGCTGTGGCCAGGTGGCGCGGCCAGTTGTCCCATTCCCTATAATAAATCTTATAAAGGGCAATTTGTTTATATGCAAATAAACACATATATTCAGAAAATAATTTTAAAAACAAAATCGAGAAAAGACAAGTTATATAGTACGGATATGTTACTTCTCTCAGAATTTCACACAAAAAAAAAATATTTATAATGACCTAAATGTAAATAGTCATGATTAGCTTTTGTTTTTAATTTAGATTTGTTTAAAGTAGAAAGTGTTTAGTGGTACAATGTTCTTAAGATCTTGTGGGAGCTGGTTCTAACATCTTTCAAACCCCTAACAGTGATACTTGCTGTGCATGGGATTGGGTTTTACATAATGGGAGTCTCAGATCATTTGGTCGTCGGCTGTCAGGAATATAGGAAACAGTTGGAAGTCAGTGTCAGTTTATACGTATGTTGTGCCATATGAACAGTTAAAGAGCGAGAGAGAAAGATAAAGCAAAAGAAAAATAGAAAGAGAAAGAAAGATACAAATAGAGAGAGAAAGAAAGGGGGAGAAAGAAAGAAGGCCAAGAGAGATAAAAAGAGAGATAAAAAGAGAGAGAGAAAGAGAGAGAGAGAGAGGAGAGAGGGGAGAAGAGAGAGAGAGAGAGAGAGAGAGAGAGGAGGAGAGAGAGAGGAGAGAGAGAGAGAGAGAGAGAGAGAGAGAGAGAGAGAGAGAGAGAGAGAGAGAGAGAGAGAGAGGATACGAAGGAAGAACATAGAGAGAGGAAGGAGAACAAAGAAAGAAACGACAGACCAGAGACAAAGAGAGAAAGACAGACAAGAAAGACAGACAGACAGAGAAAGACAGCAACAAAAAGGAAAAAGAGCGACAGACATAGAGAGGGCAGAGAGAGAGACAGACAGAAAGAGACATAATGAGACAGACAGAGACAGACAGAGATATAGAGAATTAGAGAGAGAGAGACAAAAAGAGAGAGAGAGAGACAAAAAGAGAGAGAGAGAGAGAGAGAGAGAGAGAGAGAGAGAGAGAGAGAGAGAGAGAGAGAGAGAGAGAGAGAGAGAGAGAGAGAGAGAGAGAGGAGAGAGAGAGAGGAGAGAGAGAGAGAGAGAGAGAGAGAGAGAGAGAGAGAGAGAGAGAGAGAGAGAGAGAGAGAGAGAGAGGAGAGAGAGAGAGAGAGAGAACTTGGACTACATTGTATGGAGGGAGCTCTCCACGGCGATGTAAACACACAAGTTAAGACCTTCACCAACCTCCTCCTGTCACTTCAGAAAAAAAACATATACCGGGCCAAAACATACAAATCCAAGCCCTGGTTTGCCAAGCATCAGCCCTGGTTTGGTTTTAAGTGTAGGAGAGCTGCTGACAACATGTTTAGGGCCTGGCTGCGGTACAAGTCCCAGCCCTCCAAACTCAACAAGCATTTGCACAAAGAAGCCTGCAAGACCATGTGCCGGGTCCAAAAGCAGGCAATGCAACGCTGGAGAGAGGACATAAAGGCCAGGTACAGCGGCCATAAGTGAGCAGTAAGGAGTGGTGGTGTGGAGTGAAGCAGCATCATGGGTCTTTGCTGACAACACCATTCCACCGCTCACCAGACCAAACGGATCGGTGGCTGTCCGCGACAAGGACAAGGCTGAACTGTTGGCAGCTCATTTTTCATAAAAAGAAGTACTTGTCAGACCTTTCACGCGAGCCCCCCGATATACTATCGCTCAACAGGCCATCTCTGGAGAGTCACGCAGTCAAGATTAAAGATGTTGAAAATCAGCTGCGGCAAATACATAGATCTCAAGAAGGTTTTAGGGCTTGGCAACATCAGTCCTCACCTACTAAAGGGATGTGCTGCCCAGCTCGCTCCACCACTCACCATCATCTTCAACAACATCCTTTCCTCGTGCAAGTGGCCCACGCAATGGAAAGAAGCAGGAGTGGTGGCCATCCACAAAAAAAAGCAGCAAACGGGACCCAAAAACTACTGCCTAATTTCCCTCTTCACCACTGTTGGGAAAATCCTGAAGTCCCTCATCACCCGCCAAAATCAACACCTTGGATGCCCACCATCTCCTCAACTCAGAGAAATTTGGTTTCAGGCAGGATAGGTGCAGACCTGCTCCTCCTTCGGTCTGCTTCCTGAAACCACTCGCTGGATAGAGGATTGGACACCTTTTGTTGTTGCTTTGGACATCGCCGGAGCCTTTGGCAGGGTGTGGCACCGAGGTCTCACCGCAAAGCTGAGGAGCCTAAGTGTGCACGGCGCCTTGTTGCAGCTCATCCAGGACTACCTCCAAGACAGGACCTTACGGTTGGTGATCATCGGCCACACTTCCAGCAAGCAACCCATCCATGCCAGCGTCCCGCCAGGGCAGCGTATTCGGGCCTCTTCTGTGGATTGTATACTTCAATGACATTTTCCAGCTCATTCCTGAGGCCCAGGCGTACGCTGACGACTGCACCCTTGCCTTCATCTGAGACAGACGTGACTGGTAAGGCACGGTGTGCCGCATTAACCTGGCATTGGACAACATCTTCACCTGGAGTAGTCGATGGCAGGTCAGCCTGACCCCTGGTAAAACCTAGGCACTGTTTATCTCCCGCCGGCAAGACATCGCCAACCTGTCAGTGCCGGATATACAGCTTGAGGGCAGATCACTTCCGCTTCAGAGATCCATCTCCATCCTTGGGGTGGAGTTTGACGCGGGATTGACCTTCACCAGTCATGCCAGGAGAGTTGCAAAAAACGCAGCTTGTCGGGACTCAGCTGTGTCCGGCGCATCTCCTACCTTATAGATGCCAAGGGGGTGAGGTCCTGTACAAGGCCCAAGTACGTTCCCTTATGGAATACTGCAGCCATCAAGCTCCCAGGCCCCCGCCGCCCCTTCACTTCACCCATGTCGCCCCATACAGACAGGAGCAAGTGACTGTGCCATTCTCCAGAACAGAACACCACCTGCGTTCCTTCCTACCCCGCTACGGCCGTCTGTGGAACCAGCTAGTTCGCCAAACTGACCTCCATCACCGCGCCTCGCTACAAGACTTCAAGCGGGGATGAACAGCTGGTTGATGGCCTAGACTATTTAATAGATGATGTACGTTTTATTACGAGCGAGCGCGAAGCGCTCGTGAGTCCTCGGTGGATACGGGATTTTTCTCACTTAAGCGGCCGACCCGACCCGACCCGACCCGACCGTCACGCTTTTCAAGAGCTTATATCTTTGGAATCCTGCTTCCGATTGACAAGCGGTCATCGCCATCTGATAGCCCCATTCAATACCTATTTGTGTTGACATGTTTGTCTCACGTGAGGGGTCAGTATGGCGCGTTGGCGCGTGCCGCGTGAGGGGTGTCAGACAACGTTATCTTGCTATAGCTGAGAAACGGCTGTACCGACTAAGTTGAAATTTGATGTGTGGTTTGAGACCACACACCTAGCAATGTCACACAGGTCAAACTCCGGGTGACGCTCACGTGTGCACGTGCGGCGGGTTTCTACGGGCTAGCTCGTCCCTCGCCGATTAAGGCGTCTTACTGGTATTATATGTAGCTAAAGATAGCTTTAGTGTAAAACCTAGAGCTTTAGCTCTATTAACAATGTAACAATAGTTTAAATAAAAAAACAAAATATAAAGAGAGAGAGAGAGAAGAGAGAGAGAGAGAGAGAGAGAGAGAGAGAGAGAGAGGGAGAGAGAGAGAGAGAGAGAGAGAGAGAGA
>JACEEZ010018871.1:202500-212500 GCA_016584305.1 Chionoecetes opilio | reverse complement strand
TCTACTTGGCATCCAAGTTATAAAGGATATTTTTACTGGTTTTGGGGAGATGGGGGACTTTAATATGCAGAATTTTTACATCCAAAATCTATGTGAAACCTTACCCGTGAAGAGGAAGAAAACCAGACAAGCAGTGAGTCAGCGTACCCTTTTCCCGATTTTTTTTCTGTGGTCCACAATAATGTGAAAACAAAGGTGTGTCGTGCAGCTTTCGTGGCCATACATGGGTTGTCCATCAAGCGGTTGTGAATGCCATAAACAAGCTGACACACACCTCTATCCCTCTTCTTGACCGACGGGCCGTCATGAACCTTCCAACAAAATTAAAGGAATCAAAGCTGACAGGGTTAGGGAACACATCCACAAACTTCCTGCCATGTCCAGCCACTACAGTCGTGCAAAGGCTCCGAACCTGAAGTACCTAGATAGTAGTCTCACAATAAAGGAACTATACGAAGCATACCTTGAGTGGATGGATGAAGAAAATAATGGTGAACCGCAGTGCACATTCCATTACTACAGTGACGTTTTTACCAAATACTTTAATATTAGCTTTGAACCCCCCAAGGTAGACACATGCACCACCTGTGATAGTCTAGAGGCTCGTATCAACAATTTCACTGACGATGCCCAGGTGGAAGCGCTGACTAATCAGAAGAAAACACACCTGAAGGAGGCAGCAGAAGCTCAGACTTTCTTAAAGGCCTACGAAATGATCGAGACCCTGAAACAAGAGCTATTTGTGTCGACCTACAGCAGATTTTACCCACACGCCGCATCAGTACTGGAGCAGTTTATTATAAGAGGAAGCTTTGGACTTATAATTTCTGCATATACAATCTAAAAACCAGCACAAGTACCATGTAAAATCTGGTTATGAGAGAGAGTGAGAGAGAGAGAGAGAGTTTCCCCAAAAAAAGTTTATTCATTTATATGAGAACCCATTCAAACTTTTTCCCTCCCTCAAAAAAGGGGGGGAAAAAACCAANATATGACCTATACTGTAACCTTTTTCCATGTAACTCCTTCCTATACGTATTCTTTATTTCTATGTATCTCTTGTGTTCCTGATAAAGCTGGAAATATTTGAAATAAACTGATATATGATAATTTCTATAAATTATTATAAAAACTTTTATAACAATTTTTAATAGCTTGAACAGGCCTAATAATAGTGATGGTACCGATATTGAGATACTATGTATATTACTGAGTTAATATATATAATATGAAATTAATATTTCCCACTTACAAATACGTATACTAGCTGGCCTCCGGAGGATTGACGTCAAGTTGCCACTGCTTGTCACTACTGATGTAATACTACATCAAGATAATCATATAACTGTTGTTTCAAAATGTTTACACTTTGAAATATTCAATTCTTGAAATTCTGTACATTAATTTTCAACATAGTAAATTATCCCGTCTGAAAATACACCAGCTGGAATACACTCCGGAAGGCTGACGGAGGTAAATTTGCCGCCGGCGGCCGCCGTTCGCCGCTCTACGGCCTACGTCGGCCAGCCGGTGATGGTTGATATATTATTGACTATTACCTTGAACAACACAATTGGTATTGATGGACATGTTATTTACCAAATAAGCAGTACATGAAAACAGCAGGGCTGTAATAAACAATACTGTACAAGGCTAAGTGGCATCGTGTTGGGGCGGGGGAGGAAGGAGGGACTAGGCTGCGCCAGCTGAGTCACGTGTCAGAGTCACGTGTTACATCCTCCCCCGCCCCAACACTATGCCACTTAGCCTTTTACTGTATTGTTTATTACATCCATGCTGTTTTCATGTACTGCTTATTTGGTAAATAACATGTCCATTAATACCAATTGTGTTGTTATAAGGTAATGCAATGTTCCATTACTAGTAAAGATAATGATTAAATCATTCATCATTTCACCGAGTGGCAACCGCGAGTACACACTGTATCACTGTATCGTCACCTGGATCGCGTGACGTCACTAAGCCCCACCCCCTACCTGCGCGTCGGATGACCGTTATAGACTGTGGTCCTAGCCAAACATCGAAATTAGGACGAGTCTTAGCGATTTACGATGCGCTCGAAATGATTTAGGACGCCGGCCGCCATATTTAAGACTCGAGCGAGTCTAAGACGAATCCTAAATCTCTATAAGTATGGGCCCTCAGGACTACTGCATCACCATCCGCACTGCTGTCGCCAATAACTACCCTGTCGTCAGGATGACACAGGATGATTTCCTCGACTTCAGCATCATGGAACGACTCGTCACAAAACGCAAGGCCCCTGGCAGCACCTTCAAGAATGCCCGGAAGCTAATGTTTAGACTGAACTATCGAGAGGGGTACCTGTTGAAATCCGACTACAAGAATGATGGCGAAAATATCACACAGGTACGGCTACAGAAAGGACTTAAAGACCCCTGGTCAAAGAGAAAATTCGACCTGAGTGCCCCGCCCCTCCCACGCAAGTACACAGCACCCCTACAGCTCCGAGGCGGAAAGGTTAATGACCTAGAATACCTCCTCAATTTTATGCCAGTCCCCAAGAAAGCCTTCTATGAAAACATCATCGAAGCCCATAGGAGTGGTGCGGCTCAACTAGCAGCGGACGACGAGGAAGATGTGGATGACATGTTGCTAGGATACAGCGACAACTAGTGGGGGGGAGTTGGGGAGGGGTGGGGGGAAGGGTCAAGAAAACGTGTTTGACAGTGAGAAGAATAATCATATAATTTTTTATTAGTGTGATCATGATTAGAAAATACAGTACAATTAATAAGTTCGATTTTCAACAATAAAGATTAATATTATGTTATACAAAAGTTAGTAATATGCCTGTTGTGAATATTATTCCGTCCTGTGTCGCTACCACAACCATCGTACACTAAGCTCAAGGATGACTGGAAGGGTGCTGCCAGGGAGGAGTGCTTTCTTTCCTGTGTGGTGAGTAACTATTTTGTATAATTATTATTATTGATAATCATAAGATTAATAATGACAAACCAGAAAACACAATTAATTCAGTACCGGTGACGTTTTTCTTATTTTATCCTAGCTCTGATTAGACGGTTTTATGCAGCTTAGGAAAGATCTGTGGTTACTAGATAGGTAGGGAGATACTTTGTAGTCTTTTCATTGCTAGAGGTCCTTCCTAAACTGAATAATCTCATCAAATGTTTGCCAGAATGAAATTAAAGGGACGTCACCGGAGAAAATGGAATTTTGGGGGATTTTAACATAATTTCATATTAGTTTTGAACTTTAAATCTTTTGACCTCTATTTGATCTATCTTTTGCCGAAATTGCAAAGAATTCGGTCAGAAACTAATTGTAGCCTAATTATTATACCCTAATTTATGGGGTAATATTAAAATTAATTATTATTATTTTTTTTTTATTTTTTTATATCGATAGACAACTTCAATATCATTATTTGTCATATATATAACTTATTCCTATCTCAAATAGTTAAAACGATATCGATCCCCCAAAATTCCGAGTATTTCATTGCGTTTTCTGGCGTTTGACTTAAGTGTACCTTAGCCCCCTCTGCTGCGCGGGGCCTCATGTATTGTGTTGCCTGGCATAGTGAATGTATTGTTTGTTAGTTTGTGTGTATATACATATATATAATATATATATATATATATATATATATATATATATATATATATAATAGAGGCAATACTTTCTCCATGAGGGAATCGAGATCTAATAATGAAGATATAAACCAGCGCGGGTAGAAACATCTTGATTGTTTATTCGAACGTTTCGGCTATACATAAGCCATCATCAGCCTAAAATCGGATACAACATTTTTTATTAAAAATGAAAATATACATGTTATAAAATTATTTGCACATTTAAAATGCCTAACCTAAAATATAATAAAATAAGAATAAAAAATATAAAAAGTAATAAAAATAAAAATACTACACATACCAATCAACATCGCAGTGGAGTGTGGGATTCCCACATGGTCTAAAAGCACAGGAGCGGGGTTGAGGTGCCCTGTGCGCAGAGGGACGGTTTGTGGTGGTGGGTGAGGAGGCTCTCACATATCCACCGGGTGGAGTCGTGGGAGCTTGTGTGTAATATATTAAACACACAAGCTCCTAACTACCGTAGTTTAACAATTAGTTTACCTATATATTATATTTCTTTTTTGCCACTTATTTTTTAACGTGAATAGGGTACCACACAACCGATTTTACTCAATAAATCATGTCTTATTTCTTTTACTATCTAAAACACATATTAAATTCAGACAAATTGAATGAAAAGTAATGCGTCGTCAAGTATAGCCAGGTGTCTCATCCCTTTAAGTGTGTCAACACTACATGCTATTCATGCTGAATCTCCTTCACAGTGTCATAACGGTGACCCTTCAGCTTGAACATCATCTTGAGACCCAGGATGAGGTTGGCAAAACCCAAATCCAGTGAGTAAGATGGTGGGGAGTGGTGATCATGTTGGTGTGGGCCAAAAACTCGCCCATTTTCATTGCACTGAGTGTAGGGCCATTGTCATGTTGGAGTACCCAATTGCTATCGTGTCACATTTCAGGTAATTTGTGCTTAATGTTTTCCCTGAGACGCCTCAGAATAGTGTCAGCAGCTTCATCACTGAGCATCGGTGATCCGATGATTAGAACATAAGAAAATAAGGAAGCTACAAGAGGCCGTGAGGCCTACACGTGGTAGTTCCTGTCACCTAACACTATAGTGTTAGGTATACCTACATCCACCTTTCCTCCCCATCCATGAACCTGTCCAGCCCCTCTTTAAAGCTCCCCAATGACTCCGCACTAACTACCTGTCTACTGAGTCCATTCCAATCATTCACCACCCTATTTGTGAACCAGTTTTTCCCTATTTCCTTTCTAAATCTACGCCCTTCCAGCTTGAATCCATTACTTCTTGTTCTACCCTGGTTAAAAGCCGTAAGAACTTTTCCTACCTCTCCTTTATTAAGTCCCTTTATCCACTTAAAAACTTCTATCAGATCGCCCCTTACTCTGCATCTCTCGAGTGAGTGTAACTTAAATAACTTCAATCTCTTCTCATAACTAAAGTTACGCATTCCTTGTATCATTTTGGTCATCCTTCTCTGCACTGATTCTAACAAGGCTATATCCATCCTGTAATATGGAGACCAAAACTGAACCGCATAGTCTAGGTGAGGTCTGACTAGAGCCAGATAAGGCTTTAGAATAATTTCCGCACTTCTACTTTTAACACTTCTGGTAATGAATCCTAACACTCTATTAGCTCTATTTCTAGCTTCAATACATTGTTTCCTAGGTCGGAGGTCTGGGCACTCCAAGATCAATTTCACCTTCTGATCTTTTCAGCGATACATTGCGTATGGTGTATCTATTACCAGGGTTCTTTCTACCACCATTCATAACGCTGCACTTATCAATATTAAATTCCATCTGCCACCTGACTGCCCACTCATTAAGTTTATCTAAGTCTCCCTGCAATATGTTTACATCAGACTGTGATCCAATAATCCTACCTACCTTAGTATCATCAGCAAACTTGCTGATATCACTGTTAATCCCACTTTCCAAGTCTTTGATGTAAATAAAAAATAGTAATGGACCCAAAACAGACCCTTGTGGAACTCCACGTGTCACCATTCCCCATTCAGATTTAGAACCATTAATTGTAACCCTTTGTTGCCTATTACTTAGCCAAACTCTGATCCAACGAAGAACCTTCCCATCTATTGCATGAGCCTTAACCTTATTTAAGAGTCGCTCGTGTGGTACTTTGTCGAATGCCTTACTAAAGTCCAAGTACGTATATTACATCATAATCCTTATCATTATCTGCCGTCTCATAAACTTTCCTATAAAAACTCAATAAATTGGTGAGACATGACCTACCCTTGGTGAATCCATGTTGTGAATCATTGATCAAACTATGTTTATCTAAGTACTCTCTAATGTTTTTTGCAATAAAATCCCAAAAATTTCCTACCCTGACTTTAGATTACGGGTCATAATTTTTGATAGTCCTTTTGTCTCCCTTCTTAATTGGGTTTACATTTCCTTTCCTCCAAAAACGGCACATCCCTATTTTAACCGATTTTTAAAAAAGTGCCTAAAAAACCTTTGCATTCTTTAATATCGGGGATCATTTCATCGGGTCCTGGCGATTAAAATACTTCTTTTATCAAACCCTTTTCCACCATTTCCCTATTTATCCATACTTTGAGTTTCTCCTCATCGTTCCTTTTAAAATCTGTTTTACTTTTAGTATTGTCTGTGTATCCTCCTCAGTAAAACACTTAAAAAATAATAATTTTGATTTTACCATATCCTCATCCGTATTTAAGACCCCACCTTGCCCCAAACCCTTTAAGGGTCCTAATTCCCTGTTTGGTTTTTTATACCGATAAAACCCCTTTGGGTCGCTTTTCGCCTGTCCTGCTACTTTAAACTCATAAATTTTTCTAGCTACTCTTGTTAATCCTTTACCCCTCCCCGCCATCACGTTATACGTTCTTTGCTCACCAGCCCCGCCTTGAACCTTAAATACTGTTTTTTTTACCCAATGTTGTTTTAAACTAGTGGTCATCCCCTTTTAGGTCACTCTTTCTAACCTTTTTTCCCCCATAAGGAAATTTTTTTTTGTCCGTCAATTAAATTCCTTACAATAAGGGATAATCCCCTCCGCCCCGACCTCACTTTTAGCTTTAACCGGGCTGACCCTTTAAACATTCCTTTATCCTATCTGGTTAATCCTTCCCGGTTCTTTCAATCCTTGTAATTGGGCCCTTTTCCCGTGGACTTGTGCTGACCTAGGAAACCCACCCTCTATCTCCCCCCCCCCCCCCCGCAATCTCCCCAAAATGTCTTCCTAATCTTTATAAAGGCTTTTTTGAAATTTGGTATTCTTTGTTTTTGACACTTAAATTTTTCCCAAATTGCCATTTTTAAGCTAAAAATGATTTCATATGGGCGAATTTCATATCTAACTTTCCACCGACCCCCACCCTTAACAATCTTCCTGTTGTCAGTATAATCAGAATTTATCTCCTCAGTAGGTCCTTGTTGCTTTGGGTTAGGAAGTTTCCCGGATTATATTTAAAAATTCCTTTGCGTGGTTGTCTCCTAAATTAAAACCCAAACTATATTCTTAAGATTTAAAATTTTTCCACCACGCATATCGATTATATCTGCAGGCCTTGTTTTTTTCTTCCCATATGGACTGAACCCTTTTAAAAAGTTTTGGAGGCCTAACCTACACCCAAAACCATTTTCTCAGTTCCCTCCGTAACCTCCACCCATATAGACTCTATGCTGTTATCTGTTTTTAGAACATTATTAACACAGCACTGCAATGCATCTCTTGCATAAAGCACAACTCCTCCACCTCGCCTACCTACTCTGTCCTTGTGAAATAACTTATACCCAGCTATCTCGACTTCCGGATTAAATACCTTTCCTGACATATCCAACCATGTTTCTGTTAATGCTATTATATAAAAATCCTCTACACTATTTATTCCTCTCAGGAAATCTATCTTGTTTAAAATACTCCTACAGTTTGTATAGTAAACCTTCAAGCAACTCCTCTTCTTTTTGTCCATTTTCCCTTTACAGTAAAAGCCTTATAACTCGGCACGATAGGGGCTCTGGCCCTTGCCGAGTTATGCAATGTCCTCCTCTAATATGAAAAAAAAAAAAAAAAAAAAAAAAGAAGAAGTTAATACAGTACTGTAAAAACATAAAAACTACACTTACCAATGAACGGGTAGCAGCAGGCATGTAATCCAAGGAGAGGGGAGCCTTGTTGTAACATGTAGAAGATGTTAGGGGGGGACTCAGTCCCATTTTAATACTGGTATCACTTTAATCACTTTATAATCACAACTCTGTACTGTATTGTATACAGTACTGTACAACTTAATTTTACATCACTTGAGCACTTAATTACTGCAACACTATACTTGTACCTTAAACTGAAACAGGCCTTAATTACTAATGTACAGAATTATTTTTTATGTCACTCGGGGTCACTGCTGCTGTCGAAAATGTGAGTTGGCAGATCAGGGGAGATACTGCTCAGGAAGCTGCAACCAGACTCACTACTTGTAGAGGGCTGAGGTTCCCTGGCGTGTGGCTTTGGTTTGAAGAAGGCTGAAATTTTCGTTTGTTTCTGACTTGTACACTGCCTCTTGATAACAGCATTTCTTATGTCTCTCATAGGTGAGTAGAATGTATCAAATTGGCGTTCTCGAAGACCCGAGTTCGATCCCGAGTGAGACCCATAAATCCACTTGAAATCTTTCTGCACCGTCGAGTGGCCTAAGAACACCCACAAGCCCTGTCCATTAACTACATTTGACTGTGAGTGCATGGGAGGACACAGGGGACGGCATGAGTCTCTAATCACAGGCGTCCCTATAACAATCCTGCCTGCGCCACCATGGGCGAGGGCCAACCATCACAAGCTCACTGCCTACACGCGCTATAGGCAATAGGTTTTGTGTGTGTATATATAAAAAAAAAAAAAAAAAAAAAAAAAAAAAAACACCTTTGTCTTTGCCATGCCGAGTTATATCAAATTCCGAATTATAAGGCTTTTACTGTATCTTTAACTAAACCCCTCCTCTCTCTCTTCTTACGAATCACTTTAGTTCCCTGCCTTCTGAAACTCCTCCTAGTGTCGCAAGTTTCCCTTACCCCGACCCCAGTGTCTACTCCCCGGTTCTCTATCTTAAAAAAGCCTGCAGTGCATTTACCTCCCTTTCAAGGGATTCAGACAAGATCTGAACTCCTTTCCTCGAAAAGTGTACCCCGTCCCTGCGGTAGAGGTGGTTATGCCCGAAAAAGAGGTCCCAGCTGTCGACAAAGGCCCAACCATTGGCTTTGCAATGAAGTACCAGCCGTCAATTCAAAGCAATAGCCCTGGAGTACCACAAGTCGTCAACATAGCGTCTTGGAAGGACACCACACACCACAGGGAACCCATCCCTGTCCCTAACTTTACCTACAGCTTCCTTGAACTGCCGTAGCAATTCCTCACTTCTTACACACTCAACATCATTTCCCCCAGCGCTCAGGCAGACGATGGGCTTTTTCCCTTGGTCCGCCATGCACTCAACTATCTTATCACTAACATGATTCTGACATACAATCTCTCCAATTTCTTCAACATTTTCAGGCATTGTGCTCGTTGAAGCTCCTGACCTCTCCACATCCTCCAGTGATATTCTAACCCTCTTGAAGTGCGAGTGCAACTCAAACACTTAACTCAGCTCATTGCTTCATTGCTGTAGGCCTGCTTTAAACATTTCAAGGGTCTCATTTGCTGATTTCCCATGTTTGATACAGATTTTTATATATGGTTTCTGCTCTAGTTTGAGCTCCATACTGATATTGTATATGAAGATGTGAACATGATCATAACATTACGTGCTGCACAAGTCCCAATGCTCACAGCATGACACCACTTTGCACACTGAAGCACGACCATTACTGATCACTCCTGCTGTGTGTGCATGACTGTCCATCGCTCAGAATGTTTACAATAGAGACTGTCTTAGAACTTTATAATTGCACCTTGTATGTCTCCATTTCTTTCTTATGTGTATGTGTACTAACCTTTTTCTTGCATCATTGATATGGCATCATCTCCTTCATCTCTAAGGAGACAAAGGTAAGGGATGTACATGAGTTAAGAGGCTAAGGTATAAGCGTTAGACAGAGTGCATGCTGATGTATACATAGGGGTGTATGCATTCTGATCTGAAGACCAGCAGTTTCTATGATATCAAGGAAAATCATGACAACATTTGATAGCGCAGTCTAAGTTATGGAGAACTCTTGCAGTAAAGTAAGCTAGCCTAAAGGTAAGGTAGTAAGGTAGCCTAAATTTCAGCAAAATTTACAGGCTTCAGCCTGTAAAATTTGCTGACCTAAATCACTGCTTGGTGGTCTGTAAGGTTCTCGGTGATTTAACAAGTTACTCTTATATATTATATA
>JACEEZ010018871.1:150000-197500 GCA_016584305.1 Chionoecetes opilio | reverse complement strand
CAAAGGAGCAACTGTAAATCCATCGTCAAGTGGCCGAAGCAACCCGCATGCTGCATTCCTGATCCCTTCAACTGCGACTTCAAGTGTGGCGAAGGGGCAATAGGTAGCAGAGTGCCTCAAAACTGAGGGTAGACCATCACAGAAAACGGACCTTCAGCTATAACAGCACAGGTGTCACTATAAAAAAAATCCAGCCTGCGCCACCAATGGGCGGAGGACCAACCATCATCAACCTCCAAGATTGATAATAAGGAATAGCCTACAGGCAAAAAGACATACCTAACTCCATTTTTTTTTTTTTTTTTTTTTTTTACATCTATGCCTATAGCGCCTGTAGGCACTGACCTCCAAAGCTCGGATGGTAGGCCCTGGAGGCTCACTTGAGGACTGTGATGGTTGGCCCTTGCCCGTGGTGGAGCAGGCAGTATTTTTATAGTGACACCTGTAATTAGAGGCTCGTGCCGCCCCCCTGTGTCCTCCGATGCACTCGCAATCAAAGGTAGAGCTAATGGACATGGCATGTGGGTGTTCTTAGGCCACTCGACAGTGCAGAAATATTTTAAGTGGATTTATGGGTCTCACTCGGGATCGAACTCGTGTCTTCGAGAACGCCACACGGTGATGCTAACCACTCTGCTACCGCCTCCCCATGAAAGAAAGTTATATAAATTTGTTTGCGGATGATGCAAAACTATTAAGATAAATAAAAAAACTATAAAGATTGTGAAACTACAATATGACCTGAACAAGATCTACGAATGGAGCAGATGGGAAATGGAATTTAATGTGAATAAGTGTCATGTGATGGAAATTACAAAAAGCGAAGAGATATACACACAAACCTCGTTTTCCCGAACTAATAGGGGGGAACACTGGTCCGGGAACCGCAACATTCCAGAAATTAGCCTTTAAACATAAAAAAAAAAAAAAAAAAATCCGATGCCATTACCCACCCTTTTTCCTACATTTACCCATTACCTACACAGCGCGCCAAAGCATTGTTCGCGACATCATAACACAGCGCTTCCATACGGGAATTCAGAAAACGTACTCTATGGCAGCCTACTGACTTCCGAGAGAGATATCTTACATATGGCAGCTTGTTTAAGGCACGGGCAGTCCATCAAGACCGTTGAGGAATGTTCAGATGCCACTTGTCAATTATAGACGAAGCATTTAAAAAAGTATCGCCTTCCTTCCCGCGAGTAATTTGAACAAACGCGCATTGGTATAAATATCATTATTTGCATAATGAGTGGCAAGAAAGACCTAACAAAGGAGCAAATTAAAGTTATTGTATCTCTACACAAGGCAGAGAGACCAGTGGAAGAAATATCAAGGATTGTGGATGTTACGAGGAGATGTGTGCATAAGTGGGTGGAAAGTTTCACGGTGGGTTGGCGGTGTCGCGGCAGCCGCGACACCAGAACATTATAAGTGGCCAGGGCGAGGATGTAAATCCTCAGCAAGCACCCTAAATGTCATGAAACGTCAAGTGGATGCCCATCCTCAATTAAGAGCAAGAAAAATATTGCGATATGACTTTTACATCCTCGCCCTGGCCACTTATAATGTTCTGGTGTCGCGGCTGCCGCGACACCGCCAACCCACCGTGAAACTTTCCACCCACTTATGCACACATCTCCTCGTAACATCCACAATCCTTGATATTTCTTCCACTGGTCTCTCTGCCTTGTGTAGAGATACAATAACTTTAATTTGCTCCTTTGTTAGGTCTTTCTTGCCACTCATTATGCAAATAATGATAATTATACCAATGCGCGTTTGTTCAAATTACTCGCGGGAAGGAAGGCGATACTTTTTTAAATGCTTCGTCTATAATTGACAAGTGGCATCTGAACATTCCTCAACGGTCTTGATGGACTGCCCGTGCCTTAAACAAGCTGCCATATGTAAGATATCTCTCTCGGAAGTCAGTAGGCTGCCATAGAGTACGTTTTCTGAATTCCCGTATGGAAGCGCTGTGTTATGATGTCGCGAACAATGCTTTGGCGCGCTGTGTACATTACCCACCCACGTTTATCCTACTCTAGTATTTACTGTCCGGTAACCGCCAATATCAACAACCCCACCGCGTACTTTTACGTCCGCTGAACATGCTGCCACCTAGTGGGAGGCAGCAGAAAGTGTTCAATAGTCTCAAGAGACGTTCCTACACCAGGGGCAGTGGGGGTCAGGGGACTAACGGAGGCGGTGCAGGTGAAGCGTGAGTGTCGTGTGCCTAAATGTAAATAATACGATCGCTGAGCATGCTGCCACCTGGCGGGAGGCAGCAGAAAGTGTTCAATAGTCTCAAGAGACGTTCCTGCACCAGGGGCAGTGGGCGTCAGGGGACTAACGGAGGCTGTGCAGGTGAACCGTGAGTGTTGTGTGTCCAAATGTAAACAATAGGACCGCTGAGGATGCTGCCACCTAGCAGGAGGCAGCAGAAAGCGTTCAATAGTCTCAGAGATGTTCCTGCACCAGGGGCAGTGGGAGTCATGGGACTGACGGAGGCTGTGCAGGTGAACTGTGAGTGTCGTGTGCCCAAATGTAAACAATACGACCGCTGAGCATGCTGCCACCTGGCGGGAGGCCCGGACACTGACCAGGGGTGACAGGAGATGCTCGGACCGCCGGACAACTATGTCAATTTACGAACAGGACTCGGCATTTCAACGTAAAAAAAAAAGTCTGGGACTCTGCCATATCCCCGGACCTCGGATTTTGTCCGGCAAATCCGATATCCGGGAAATGGAGGTTTGTGTGTACTGTAAATGGGTAAAATGGCCATATAAAATGGGAAATGAAGTAGTTACAAAGGTTCATGAAGAAAAGGACCTGGGAGTGATACACTAAAACCCTTGTAATTCGACATTGTATAACTCGGAATTTGATATAACTCAGCAAGGCAAAGACAGTCGGCAAAAAATTATGTATCTCGGCATATCCTCAGTCGCATAAAGTCGTGTTTTTGTCCTTTTGATCTTTTCCTGCAGGCTCAGGCTCTTCAATTTCATTCCCTTCCTGCTGGAGACACCCTTGCGTGATGGAGCTGACATCTTGAAATACAGTACTGTATGATGTAATCCCAAAACACATAAAATAGGTGGTAAAGTAAAGCAAAGGTCGAGTACCAGTGCGTAAGCTGAGCCGTGTTTTTGTCGTACAAGCACCGTCTTGGATTACGAATCCCGTTTTTTGTCGCAATTGAAAAAGGATTGGTTTCTGCAACAAAAACACAACAAGCTTGGTAGGAGCCGAAATAATAATCAATGCAAAACATTGCAAACAATATCACAAAGTAGTATAACACACATTTCAGTAAGTGTTATTGGATTGGGATTCGTAATCCAAGACGGTGCTTGTACGACAAAAACACGGCTCAGTCTACGTGCTGGTACCCAACCTTTGCTTTACTTTGCCACCTATTTTACGTGTTTTGGGATTACATCATACAGTACTGTATTTCAAGATGTCAGCTCCATCACGCAAGGGTGTCTCCAGCAGGAAGGGAATTAAATTTGTGAGGGCTCGGGGGACAGAGGAACAAGGAATAAGGAAGGAGAGAAGGATAAATGAGGAGATGGAATAAGGAAGAGAGAGGCGACGATGGTTTAGCTGATACATAATTTTCCTTATCAAGCCAGCAAGGGGAGGGCACGGACCCCTTGCAGAATCGCTGACGTTAGGTATTCAACAGATGAGCGTCCAGACGAAGGGGAATAGGGAGAAGGAGTAGAGGAGAGAAAGCGAGGAATAAGAAGAGAGAAGAGGAGAAGGAACAAGAATTGAAGAGAAGGGAATAGCTGATGCTGAGACAGCAGAATTGCCAGCGACCAAGGATCACCTCACACCTATCACTTCACACATGAGATGATCAACTGTCACACTGATATAACCTTTGCCCTGTACCCACCACCACCTGCAGACCAGCTGCACTTATGAAGCCTCGCCTGCCTCTGAACACAGGACAGGAGACAGAATCTTTCTAGACTCCGGTGTGGGCAGGCCTGCCTCGCAGTGCGCGGTGATCTTACGAGACTACGAGACTAGTGTCTTAGTGCAGCGAGCGAGTTAATGCGTGATATCCCTTCACGGCCTCTTTGGGTGGCGCGCGTGCTCGGGTAGGTGGCTGAGTTCCACTTTGCGCGCCCCGGAGCACACGCCGCGCCCTTAACCGACGCCCCAACGCCCGCCGCTCCACTTTGCCCCTGGGGCAGGTACAACACGTCGTCCTGCAAGATACCTGCCCCTGTGGTTCCGCCTGTCCCCCTGGGACCACGGGGCATTGCGAGACACACGCGGCGGGGCTACTAAGGATCCCCACCTTTATGTAGTGCCCCCCTTTATAGCTTTATAGCTTTATAGCTTTGATGTTAACTCGAAGGGCTCCACAATCCTGGCTATTACGCTGCCACCACCCACAATAAGTGGGAAAAAAAAATATAAGATTAAGAAAATATGTAAGTACTAATGGGTCTGAATAACAACTCTTTATCAGAATCTCAGTATATTGACACTTTACTGATTCACCAGTAATTACTTCCCAACTCCTTCTTAACCTAATGGTTTTAACCTAATGTCTTAACCTAATGTCTTTCAACACAAATACATACTTTAATAGCATCGACACGACGCGACTCTCAGCTCGTGCTCAAAGCGTAACCCTATAACTCCTTCACCCTAAATCACTGAGTAAATGTCCCGTCACACTGATTCTCTGTGTAACTTTCCCGTCACACTGGTTCTCTGTGTAACTTTCCCGTCACAATGATTCTCTGTGTAACTTTCCCGTCACACTGGTTCTCTGTGTAACTTTCCCGTCACACTGATTCTCTGTGTAACTTTCCCGTCACACTGATTCTCTGTGTAACTTTCCCGTCACACTGGTTCTCTGTGTAACTTTCCCGTCACACTGATTCTCTGTGTAACTTTCCCGTCACACTGATTCTCTGTGTAACTTTCCCGTCACACTGGTTCTCTGTGTAACTTTCCCGTCACACTGGTTCTCTGTGTAACTTTCCCGTCACACTGGTTCTCTGTGTAACTTTCCCGTCACACTGGTTCTCTGTGTAACTTTCCCGTCACACTGATTCTCTGTGTAACTTTCCCGTCACACTGATTCTCTGTGTAACTTTCCCGTCACACTGATTCTCTGTGTAACTTTCCCGTCACACTGATTCTCTGTGTAACTTTCCCGTCACACTGATTCTCTGTGTAACTTTTCCCGTCACACTGGTTCTCTGTGTAACTTTCCCGTCACACTGATTCTCTGTGTAACTTTCCCGTCACACTGGTTCTCTGTGTAACTTTCCCGTCACACTGATTCTCTGTGTAACTTTCCCGTCACACTGATTCTCTGTGTAACTTTCCCGTCACACTGGTTCTCTGTGTAACTTTCCCGTCACACTGATTCTCTGTGTAACTTTCCCGTCACACTGATTCTCTGTGTAACTTTCCCGTCACACTGATTCTCTGTGTAACTTTCCCGTCACACTGGTTCTCTGTGTAACTTTCCCGTCACACTGGTTCTCTGTGTAACTTTCCCGTCACACTGATTCTCTGTGTAACTTTCCCGTCACACTGGTTCTCTGTGTAACTTTCCCGTCACACTGATTCTCTGAGTAACTTTCCCGTCACACTGATTCTCTGAGTAAAGTATCAATACCCACACACTCCAGCTATGAAACAAAGCCTTAGCTGTATCCTGGTGTATCCGGGGTCATTCACAGCTGCTCCCACAGCTCACAGCTGTTCCCACAGCTCACCGCTGCTCACCCCGCCGGCTTCCCACCGCTCCCTTGAATCCTTTAAGGATCCCCGCATTGCCCCACGGGGTGGGGTGCAACTCTACGGTGCTACGACGTCCTGCAACACACTCGCCCCTGTGGTTTCTCTCCTGGGTCCCCTGGGACCCCGGGGCATTGCGAGGCACACGCAGTGGGGTTATAAGGATCGCCCCACTTTGCCCCACGGGGCGGGGTGCAACTATACGGTGCTACGACGTCCTGCAACACACCCGCCCCCGTGGCTTCTCTTCTGGGCCCCCCTGGGATCCCGGGGCATTGCGAGACACACGCAGCAGGGTTTTAGGACCCCTCGAGTACCACAGGTCTACCAGGAGGCTACGCGGCAGATGGTGATGTATTAATTATACAGTACATGACAGGGCGGGCTATCAAGGATGCCCCCGGAGGACCTGTAACAAGCCAGGGACCTCGGGGGGACAGGGAGGGTTGCCCCCCGGCAATGCCGTGGCTTTTACCAGCCTGGGGATGCAAGCTCCCCGTATCTCCGACGCCAGGGGGGCACTGCCCCGTTTAATGTGAAACGTAAGTACATCATAGTACATGGAGATATGCCCAACCCGGCACCCTACAGGTAGGGGTGCTGGGGATTAGTTGTCATGCCACGTCAGCGACCGATTGGAAGAACCGTAGCGGGTGGGGGGTTCGCTAACAGGAGCTTCACCCCCCGTTGCGCCCCCTCTCCCCAGACGGGGCGTAACAAAATTGAAGAGCCTGAGCCTGCAGGAAAAGGTGAAAGTGCTGGCAAGGATGGATGCAGGTGCGTCCATGTGTGCTATTTGTGCTGAGCTTGATATCAAATCCAGCACATTCTATATCAAGAAAAAAAAAGAGAAGATTCGTGCCCATGCCCTTACTTTGGAGGATCCAAGCACCTCCAAGACTACCAAGAAGAGGATTAAGCCAGTTAACCCCATCATGCCCAGATTTTTCCTTTGCTATAAAAAATGGTCTGTTGTTAGCCATAAAATTACGAAAAGTAACAGAATATACCAAATTAGTTAGTGGACAAGAATACTAAACAGGTCATATCTATAAAATAGTGCTTATATTCACTAAAAATTGTCTCATGGTACCCAAATTACAATGGAAATTACGTTCTGGGTCTCAGGGGGTTAAGAACGTCTCCCTGGACGCAGCAGTGTACAAGTGGTACAAGCAGGAACGAGCAGCCGGAGTTCCTGTAAGGGGGGGTTGACCTCCAAAATGCCGCTGTAAGGTTGGCTAAGCACTTAAAGGTGACCAATTTCAAGGCTAGTGCGGGGTGGCTCTTCACTTTCCGGAGTCGCCACCGCCTAGCCAAACGAAAAGTGGTGGGAGAGAGTGCTAGTGCTGATCAAGCATCGGTGGTGCGGTGCAGGTGTTTCCGTCAGAAATTGGAGAAAATTATCCAGGAGTCTGGCCTCCTTCTCTCCCAACTCTACAACGCTGATGAGACGGGGCTTTTTTGGATGTCTATGCCCGCCAACACCCAGGCATCAAAGCAGGAAAGGCACATTCCAGGGAGGAAATTAGCTAAGGATCGGATCTCCATTATGTGCTGTGGAAACGCTGACGGGTCGCACAGGCTGAAACCCATGGTTGTAGGCAAGGCAAAAATACCACGGGCACTGAAAAAACGTCATGGATAACCTGCCTGTTATCTACAGGGGATATCTCTACAGGATACCTCTCGGCCTGGTTTAACCGTGAACTCACCAGTGAGTGGTTCCACCATTTCTTTGTGCCTGCTGTTATTAATTTCCCTCACAGGCGAGGGCCAACCATCACAGCCCTCATGGGAACCTCCAGTCTTCCATCCCAAAAAATCAGTTTATTAAACATTTTTCCGGGGGGGTTACCGTATTTTATGGCTTATAAGATGCTGCATCTTGGAAGACGCACCCTGGTTTTGGAAAGAAATTTCTAAAAAAAAAAAAAAAAAAAAAAAAATCTGAAGGATATAAAAACATAACATCTCTTATCTAAAGATTAAGTAAATCCATAGTATAAATAAATTGTTTTGATGAATTCGCCATGGGTTATAATTTTCAGGACTGAAAAAAGTTTGTGATACATGTGACAGCCTGGTGGTAAATGCTGCATCAACACTAGCAGACGATAGGTGGCGTTGTTGGCGCCAATCTGCCGAGGCGGAAGTTGCCGCAGAACGGCTCACACCAGTCTTGGTGGCAGACTCATATAGAGTCTTAGCTTGTGATACGTGTGACAGCCTGGTGGTAAATGATACATCAACACTAGCAGACGATAGGTGGTGCTGTTGATGCCAATCTGCCGAGGCGGAACTGGAAGTTGCCGCGGAACGGCTCCCGCCAGTCTTGGTGGCAGACTCATATAAAGAGTCTTAGCTTGTGATACGTGCGACAGCCTAGTGGTAAATGATACATCAACACTAGCAGACGATAGGTGGTGCTGTTGGTGCCAATCTGCCCGAGGTGGAAGTTGCCGCGGAATGGCTCCCGCCAGTCTTGGCGGCAGTCTCATTCCAACATTCGTCTTGGAAGACGCATGAGTATTTTTCAGGGTATTTTTTAGGAAAAAAAGTGCGTCTTATATGCCGTAAAATACGGTATATAATATCATTAGACTTGGATGTTGGACTGGGTTGTGGGTGTCTAAAAATTCCAATACGATTTTCGTCAGTCTTCGACCAATCTAACTACTAAACCCCCCTTAAAAAACTTAAATGTCTGTCTAAAGCCATGGTTAGTCTTAGGTTAGCCTAAGTCCTTGTTTGAAAAATCGGCCGAAACCGATTTGTTGTCCAAATGTTGTATAGGCTAGTGATCTGAGGCCATTGAGCCTTGGGCCCAGATCCAGGTAGGATCTGGGCGAGAGTTAGGCGCCCTGCCTACCTCTGTGGATAACACGCTGTCATCCGCCTCACCTGTGCTTTTCTGAAGAAGACAGGTCAGGTACCACGCCTGTGATAGCATCATAGGATATCACCAGGGATCACAGGGCTCCTTAACGGGTCCTCGCACCCCTACAAAAAACACCAAGCAGGAGGAGGAAATCTCCGCCATCATGATACTGCTGCCGGCTGCCGCTGCAAGACGTAGGACTGACAGTCAATCAATCAATCATTGGGGGCATATGCCGAGGGGCGCGTCGCCTCGCCCACCCTACGACGCCACTCCTGGGGGTCATCACGCGCGAGTCCCCATGCAGGCTCCTTTCCCATACCAAGCAGCTCTCGACAAGAAACATCAACTTGCCCCAGCCACGAGCCTTGTGGGCGTCCCCTTGGCCTCCTCCACGCCGGATTGTCTCTTACAGGTACAACCCGATGGGAAGGATCGGTTTCAGGGTAGCGTGCCACATGCCCATATAGCCGAAGTTGGCGCTGACGGACTATACAGGTAATAGGCCTCGATTCAGTCTCACGGTGCAATCACTGATTTGACACGTAATCATCCCAGCGATACCCCATGATTCTGCGAAGACACTTATTACCAAAGGCATCAATTTGTCTCTTCAAGTCGCTATTTAGTGTCCATGTCTCACAACTATTGAGTAAGACAGGGATCACAAGCAACTTGAAGATCCGGATATTTGTCCTCCTGCACAGGTACCGACAACGCCAAATACTCCTGCTGAGCAAGTCCATAACACCGTGGGCAATGCCAATCCGCAAGACTTCTTGACGTGACCTGCCGTCATTATGGACTACACTACCATGGTATGTAAAACTTTCCAAGATCTCAATGTCACGCCGCACGCATGAACAGACTGTACTGTTTCATCTAGTAAGCCTCCAAACACCTGGACCTTGGTCTTAAGCCAGGAGACCACAAGTCCCAAAGGCTTTGCCTCCTTGTGCAGCGCCTCGAGAGCCATCACCAGGACCTCCAGCAACTAGCAAAGATTTCGGCAGAAACAAGATCAGTGATCTTGGTGTTGCCGAGGGATGCTCCACAATCGCTTTGATCTACAACTTTGCGCAATACCCAGTCCATACAAGTGTTGAAAAGTGATGGGGCAAGAACGTACCCTTGCCTCACTCCTGAATTGACAGGAAAGAAGCTGAATACACCTCCCCCAGCATCCCCTCAGCCAGTGACTCCAGCACCAACATACTTATTTTTTCTTGATATCATATGTTACTAAAGGAAACCCCACGTCTAACATAACCTAATTTAATCTGATTTAACCTAACGTAACCGTTTCTGGCTGATATGAGGGTAAATATTTGGCAGTATATGTGCATCGCCATTAATATTCAATTGCGCCATAGGAAATGGGTGTTCAAAGTATGCAGGATGAAAAGATCTACACAATGATGGAAGTTATTTTTTTATAGTTTTTTAGTGCCACATACCAAAATCATTCCGATCTGGGTCCCGATTACCTTATTTCTGTAAGGGTGAACCACCACTTTCAGGCATTCGGACGCTTGTTCTGCCCCCTCCGCCCCCTCCTTCCTCTTCCACCCCGTGCTTAGTCAGTTTGTGGCTCCAATGAAGACTAGTTCGGCCACCAGTAACGTCTTCACCACGTCCCGACCTCTGCTTCAATACCAAGTCTCGAAGCACTCTGGTCTGGAGTGGAGGTTACGAGGCGCCTGGCCCCGGCTGTCCACAGGAGAAGAGATCCCGATGGAACACGGGGAGTTGCTCTCTCTCCCCACCTCTGTTGTGTACACTTCATCGTCCCCTGCTGCCCAGGTCAACTACCCTTCCAGTCTACCGTCGTCCCTGTGTCTCGTGCTCAGCAACCTATGGTTGAGAGGTAGGTTGTTGCGAACCAGGTAGCAGGGGCGGGAGTCTGGTGGTGGTGTTTGTAAGTACAGTAAACCCTCTCGTATTCGGACTTCGACATTATTCGGACCTCCTCCTTTTTATATACACTACCCTCCCGAGTTTCATGCTATGCGAGTTTCGCGATCCTCGAGTTTCGCGCTGAGTCCTAAATTCTTACCATCCCGACTTTCGCGTTTTTTTTTTTTTTTTTTTTTTGGTGTGTGTGTGTGCCTACAGCGCCGTTAGGCAGTGACCTCCAGGAGTGGGATGGTAGGCCCTGAAGATTAACTTGAGGGCTGTGATGGTTGGCCCTCGCCCGTGGTGGCGCAGACAGAATTTCTATAGTGACGCCTGTGATTAGAGGCTTATGCCGCCCCCTGTATCCTCCGATGCACTCGCAATCGAAGGTAGAGCTAATGGGCAGCGTGTGGGTGTTCTTAGGCCACTCAACAGTGCAGAGAAAGATTTTAAGGGGATTTTACAGCCCTCATCAAGGATCGAACTCGGATCACCGAGAACGCCACTCGGAGACTTCTTCTTCTTGTGACCTTTTCTGCTTAGTACCACTTTGTAGGTCGTCTGTCAAGCTCGTGCTCGAGCTTGACATATATCTTGACGCTACCCACACTGCTACCGCCTTCCATAAGAGACGTACGGGACACGTCTTCCTTCCTTCCTGCTTAGTATAGTATTATAATAGGCTTAGTATAGCTATATGTAGTTTTGCTTTGTTTTTTTTCCATTTGTTTGTGTTTTTCTCTACAGAAGCAGCCGGTGTCGCATAAGATAGGTACCACCTCGAAATAAGTAGCACCTTACCTTACTATTTACCACAAAATACTCCTTTATAAGTAATTAACCATGACGTGTGTGGTACTGTGGTTTCTAGAGGTACTGGAGGAGACGAAAGAAGAGAGGAAGGCATTGTGACAGTGTTATTGTCGTATAACACTGTCACACAATCATCAGCTGACAAGATATGTGTCAAGCTCACTCACTCAGACCAAAACAGCATCTGCTGGGTGACTCCCAACTCAAGCTCAATCTCAAGCTCCTCTCGTCCCTCCTCTTCTCTACGTAGTGTTGGCCGAAGCCACCACCCCGGGAGGCGGGTCACAAACCCTAGGCTAACACCCAGTATCCATTCACTGCTGGGTGGACAGGGGCTTGGGGCATTTTCAGGATATTTTTTTGGGGAAAAAGTGAGTCTTAAAAGCTGTAAAATACGGTAGGTACACAGCCATCAAGTTAACCTCCAGGGCCTACCATCCCACCCCTGGAGGTCACTGCATAATGGCGCTGTAGGCACACACACACACAAACGGACTAAATAAGCATTTTTACAGGGTTTATAATACCCGAGTTTCGCGATCCGCGAGTTTCGCGCTATGCCTCCGGAAGAAAGCAAGCGCGAAACTCGGGAGGGTAGTGTATTATATATATATATATATATATATATAGAGAGAGAGAGAGAGAGAGAGAGAGAGAGAGAGAGAGAGAGAAAAGAGAGAGAGAGAGAGAGAGAGAGAGAGAGAGAGAGAGAGAGAGAGAGGGAGGGAGAGAGAGAGAGAGAGAGAGTATATACAGGCAGGAGATTTTCTCTGAGACAGATCTCGTTAAAAGTGATAGCTAGTTCAGCGTTTATTATCTTCTTAAAGATATTTTCTCTTTGTCTTAAGAGTGTCTTATTCTCTTTTGTAATCACTTTTATGACTTCGCCGTAGCTTGTCATGTTTGCTGTATCGCGATTTCGGGTCTAAGAACCCTTCTTCAGCAGCATATGGAAGATGTTTTCTCCTCAGGAGTTGAAGTGTGCATGATTAAGATGCAAAGTGAAGCGCTATTTATAGCCGGTCTGCCTGCCACGCAGCCTATTACCGATGTCGTTGATTGGTAGATAGCTTTTGCTTCTCGTCTTCTTGAGTGGGAGACGCTGATTGGTTATTTGGTCTTCGCTTGGCTTTTCTGTGAGTAGGCTGTTATTTGCTTTTATTTTGCTGAGGAGAAAACATCTTCCATATGCTGCTGAAGAAGGGTTCTTAGACCCGAAATCGCGATACAGCAAACATGACAAGCTACGGCGAAGTCATAAAAGTGATTGCAAAAGAGAATAAGACACTCTTAAGACAGAGAAAATATCTTTAAGAAGATAATAAACGCTGAACTAGCTATCACTTTTAACGATATATATATATATATATATATATATATATTTTATATAATATATAATATTATATATATATATATATATATATATATATATATATATATATATATATATATATATATATATATATATATATATTTATTTTTTTATTTTTTTAGGAGTATGTAGGGTGTCATGATGTGAGTCAGTGTGGTTAGAGGCCCAGGCAGCCAGGCAGAGCATTCATGATCCATCACTAAGCATATACTTTGTATACTGTAACTGTGGTTTCTTTGTTGTGTCCAAATGTTGTATTGGCGAGTGATCTGAGGCCATTGAGCCTTGGACCCAGATCCAGCAACGGAGGTCGTATCTCCAGCTACCACCCGCTCTCCCACCGCCTAGATACTATCTGCCCTTACTACCGTATCCAGCAAGCTTCCCTCGTTAGGAAGTTAACGGGTAGGAAGGCCTTGACTGGCTTGGACGAGTAATGACGTTATCAAACTTGTCATCAGTCACCAGCCAATGACAAACTGTTTCTAAAACTTCTCGACAATCACAAGTCAACAAGACATTTGACACGGCCTTTAAAGGTCATGTCACACGGACACTTTTTCTGTTAAGTGTTACGGGGTGGCCGTGGCAAGAATGTTTCCCCGTCACTGGCTACCGCGCCACCTCAATACCTTAAATAACCCTTATTTAAGGTGACACGTGGTACTACACTGATCTAAATAATGACGCATGTATATAACAGCTCACCATAATCACTACGATTTATAATAACTAGTAATGACGTAAAACCCTGCCCACCCTGCTGGCGAGCGACCTGCCCCGCCTGGCGCCCTGCCTACCTCTCAGGACAACTCGCTGTCATCCGCCTCACCTGTGCCTTCCTGAAGAATACAGGTCAGCTACCATGTCTGTGATAGCATTATAGGATATCACCAGGGATCATAGGGCTCCTCAAGGGGTCCTCACAGCCCTACAGACAACACCAAGAAGGAGGAGGAAATCTCCGCCATCATGATACTTCTGCCGGCTGCCGCTGCCAGACGTAGGACTGATAGTACTGTAAACTACTCCTGTACAGTACTGTATTGTGTATTTTTACTGTAGATTTATTTATTTACATGATTTATCTTATGTTTATTGATATTTGCATGACTTAGAAATTTTCTATATTCACGTAGAATTTTAATTATTTTAATTATTTTTATTATTTTATCCCTGCATTATTCGGATCCTTGCATCACTCGGACCACTCCTTGGCCCAATTAGTCCGAATACGAGAGTTTACTGTACTTGTTTGTTTGAGCGAGACAGTAGTAAAATCTCCTCATATTTTAGATAGTGTTTTTACATCACCCTTACGGCCCTCCCCCCTATCCCAGCTTCACCGTATCCTGGAATCCTGGGCTAACGAACAGCGATGAAATCGTGCTCGTTTTCCCTCACAATATCTCATAAGTTCAATGCACAAGGTTTTGCGGATTTGAGTTTCGCACTGATTACAACAGTCCCAATTAGGCGCGAAACTTGGTGCACCACTGGAGAAGAGAAAAGGAAGGATTTGTACAGACATGTTGCATCTCGACGACGGGTGTGCAAGAGGTAGGGAGAGAGGCGGGAAGGGTGCGCTGTTTCATCCCAATCCCCCCCTCCCTCCAGCTTTCCCGTAGCGTAATACAACTTATTCACACAAATCACTCACTTGATAAAATATCTTTATGAAGTTCACCACTTAATTTTTGTGAGGAAATATTAATTTTTTATCAGTCATTATCTCATTACCGATAGATCCACATAGAGAAAGAACAATATTTAAGCTATATATTTACATAAACTTGTTTTTTTTTATAAATCGGCTCGTCATAAAAGATATTAACGTGGGCTTCGTACGATTACCACCCTAATAGTCTTCGCTGAAAAATTGTCTCGAGAACGAATGATAAAAAGCGAATACTTCCTCATAAAAATGAAGTGGTGAACTTCATGAAGATGTTTTATCAATCAAGTGATTTGTGTGAATAAGTTGCATTATGCTATGGGTGGGCTGGAGGGAGGGGCTATGAGGATGGAACAGTGCACCCTTCCCACCTCCTTCTCTCTCCCAACCTACTGCAGAATTGTCAAGATACAACACATTCATACAAATCCTTCCTTTTCTCTTCTAAATTGCATTTTAATGTGAAAACTGAAAGTACCATCGTATTCAGGAGAGGTTTATGTACGAGAACACATATTTTATTCTACACTTGATTTCATAATTGCTGTATATATTGGTTATGAGTAAAAGGTGGTATAGTATAAACCATAACATTTTATCTTGTGACTTCTACTCACTGTAATTACTTAATTTTTTACCCTATTGAGTTTTTTAAATTATTATAGTCGTACAATTCTTAATCCAATAATGTAAACCAAATTTTCTTATCTTGTGTAATAGATGAGATAAGTGGAGAAATATATATTTTTTTTCTGAAGGACGTGGAGTGATGCCGAGATATAACACACTGCTGACGCCGCTGTCTAACAGGCTTACCAACTGTTCCACGCTAAACGGGAGAAATAGACCCGATTTTCTTATCTGAATGGACTTTAGCTACCTCCACATACATAAGTTAATAAGGGAAGGAATAGCACCTAAAACTAAATGTGATGGCCATACTTTACTGTCACCTCAAGTGTCTAACCACTCGGATCACAAAGATGTCAGAGTACTCACCATCCGGCCTTCAGGGAGCTGTGACTTGCATTCTTCCCACATTCGGCAGTTCTGGATGTCTTGTTGTATTAAAGCTTCCACCTCCTCCTCAATGTTGTAACCAGTAGATTTCCTCCTCTTTACTGATACAGGTTCCATTTTATCCCCTTCCTATCATAAAAAGGGACACAGTCATCATAACATCTTGAAACTCTTTACTTCTCTAACTAAAACGATAACTGCGTAACATATCCTCCAAATCAAGAATTTAGGTGGTAAATTTTTTGTTTTCCTCCACAAGATCAATTCACAAGGAAATTAGTTACAGGGTTTGAATTCACAACCCAAGTGACCTTCAGAGAGTAAGGGTCGATCTGATAGAAGTTTTTAAGTGGATAAAGGGATAAAATAAAGGAGAGGTAGGAAAAGTTCTTACGGCTATTAACCAGGGTAGAACAAGAAGTAACGGATTCAAGCTGGAAAAGCGTATTTAAAAAAGTAATAGGGAAAAACTGGTTCACAAATAGGGTGGTAAATGATTGGAATGGACTCAGTAGATAGGTAGTTAGTGCAGTCATTAGAGAGCTTTAAAGGGCAGAGGTGGGCCTTCCGCAATTTTAGTCCGGAACTTGCTGAATGGGTAATTCTGTTGCAGAATTGCACAATTGCAAATGCCTGAAAAAATTGCGGAATTGCGGGTTGCGGACCGCCAACATTTTGAAACGCAATCGCAATAATTGTGACGATCACCACCTTCGAAGGGCCCGCGTGAATATCAGTTCCCGCCAAATATGGTGGAGACGACACTGCCAAGTCTGCCTGGGTGGACCTGTTCATCAAATACAACACCCCTGTGCCCTCCTCCGCGGCTGTGGAGAGGCTGTTCAGCATAGGGTCTGACATCCTGAGGCCGAAGAGGTCAGCGCTGACAGCCAACAACTTTGAGAAGCTTGTGTTCTTGAAGGGCAACCTCCACATGCTGAACCAGAAGAAGTGGGAAAAGGAGGAGGAGGAGGAGGAGGAGGAGGAGGAGGAGGAGGAGGGAAGATTAGTAGATTACTTAGATTAGTGATTACTAGCCAGTAGACTGTGAAGTGTAAAAGTAAAGAAAAACACTAGAGAGACAAAATCTTAATTGTGAAGGACAAGTAACAAGTATAGACTGAAACAGAATAGGAATACAGAAGTATTAAACACTAATAAAGAGTCTAGACATTTTCAGTTTTAATTGTAGGTGTTTATAAGAGTCTAGAGATGTTTAAGTCTAGAGACATTTTTTGTTTTAATTGTAGGTGTTTTGTTTTAATTGTAGGTGTCAAAATGAGTTTGCGGAATTGCGGAATTGCGATTGCGAAAAGGCCTATCTGAAAAAAATTGCGGAATTGCGATTGTAGACAGGTGCAGGTCGGAATTGCGGAATTGCGATAGCGGAATTGGAGAAAAAAATTGCGATGCCCACCTTTGTTAAAGGGAGGCTAGATAAATTCATGGATGGGGATGAAAGGTGGATGTAGGTAATGTAACAGAAACTACCTCGTGTAGGTCTCACGGCCTCTTGTAGCTTCCTTATTTTCTTATGTTCTTATGTTCAAAGACACACACAGACAAGAGGTAAGGAAGCAAGAGCAAATTTCAGTTGGTGCTGATATTCTAAATCCATGGAAGAAGTCCATGCCTCAAATCCATACAAATCAAATGGAACAACACTTCCCTCAAACATTCCCATTTTACCTTTACAAACAGACCACTTCCTTATCCTAACTCCCATTAGTATTCCTTATGTAACAGGGGGGAGGCGTCTTGCTTACTTGCCTTCTCTCTTCTCAACTTGCTGTTGTGATATTCTGAGGGGGATTCTTGAAGGGGCAGTCTTGGTCAAGGGGGTGAGTAGGGAGTACCCTATTGACAGAGACTTGCATGTGGCCATATTATGGAGCCAGGTGATGCTTCCATGAGAGTAATGCCCGGATCCGACAGAGGCTTCACATTGCCCTGGGTCACAGTTACCTTTTGAAATCCCGTCAGTATGTCCTTCCAATAGACACATGACTCAGGCTGGTAATCATAATTCGGAAATAAATAATTTCCCTTTTCCGTGTCACGGGCGAGGATTTGAACCAACACCATTCACCAGAATGTACACCCACTTGGCGCGTTAACCGACTTTGTCAAAGGGGACGTCCCGCTTGACTAAGCGGATCTGGTGAATTTATGCATTACACTTAAATCTTTACTCCTTCTCCCATCTTGTGGCTCACATCTGCCTCCATGGAGCCCATTGCCTCAATAGCTACACCTATAGGCCATACATTTTAGAAAATCAGCTCCGTTTCTCCCGTATAGCGCGGAATGGTTGGTAAGCTTGCTAGGCAGTCTCAGCATTCCACCTCCTTACAAAATATTTATACATCTTCACTTAGCTCACCTATTACACAAGATAGGAGCATGTGGTTTACATCATTGGATTAAGCAGTCATTGTACATCTATAACACAATTTTCAAAACTTGATAGGGAAAAAAGCTAAGTAGGCTAATTACGAAGAGTTTAAGTCAGAGAATAAAATGGTAAGGTATAAAAAGTGATATATAAGGGAACCTCCCTCCCTACGTCCCGTGCACCCATCATCCATGCAACACTTTCAAACATGTCCTTCCTTTTTTCTTCTATATCACTTTTATGTAAATACAAAGTACCATCGTATTCAGGAGAAGTTTATGTACCAGAACACGTTTTATTCTACACTTAATTTCATAATTGCTGTAAATATCGACTATGAGTAAAAAGTGGTATAAACTTTATAATTTTATTCTCTGACTTATACTCTTCGTAATTAGCCTAATTAGTATTAAGTTTTAAAAATTGTGTTATTGATGTACAGTACCTCCCGAGTTTTGCGATTGCTTTCTTCACAAGGCATAGCGCTAAACTCGACGATCGCGAAACTCAGGTATTGAAAACACTGTAAAAATGCTTATTTAGTCCGGTGCGAGGCGTAGTACCATATTTTACGGCTTATAAGACTCGGTTTTCCCCCAAAAAATACCCTGAAAAATACTAATGGTCTTCCAAGACGAATATTGTAGTACTTCCTCTGTACTCAGTACCTCAGTAGTTACCATATTTTACGGCTTATAAGACGCACTTATTTCCCTAAAAAAATACCCTGAAAAACACTCATGCGTCTTCCAAGACGAATGTTGTAGGAGGTTAGCTTAGATAGCCATTCAATTCAGCCTCTTATATGATGTAACCTCAGTATTTATCTGTTACAAGTATTTTGAATGCCATTAGACATTCAAATCAACTAATCTGTCTTCACGCTGTGATGTTTACTGTGGTACTGGCGGGAGCCATTCCGCCTCGGCAGATTGGCGCCAACAGCCATTCCGTGTATAAGGAACTTTGTTTGTTACATTAGATGAAAGTTTGTATACTTATGTACATGCAGCCATCATAAGTACTACACGCATACAGGAAAATTCAAACAATACGTGGTAAGGCACAGGAGGCAGGCAACGTAGTGAGGCAAGCGAGGACGTGAGAGGTGTTTACACTCAGGACGACAAAGCCAGACTCAGTTGATCAGCACACCAGGCAGGCAGCTGCACACCGCCACGGTCGGGTTTGTTTTCACTCCCGCCGTCCAACCTGCGTATACATGTTCATGTTCAGCTAGCCAACAGGACGATTTACTCATACCATCGCATACAAGCTAGGAAATAAAAATGGCTGATGAGCAGTGCTGAATGAAGATAATGAATAGTGAGTGTGTTCTTGCGTGAACATGATTGTATATTGGACAACAGTTTTAGTGATCTGTTTTTTTTTTTTTTCCTAGAATTTTTTTTCCAAAATCAGGGTGCATCTTATAAGCCATAAAATACGGTACCTGTTACAAGCATTTCAAATACACACAAACCTCGTTTTCCCGGACTAATAGGGGGGAGTGGGGGGAGCACTGGTCCGGGAACTGCAAAAGTCCAGGAATCGCAACAGTCCGATGCCATTACCCACCCCCGGACGTTTATCCTACTCTAGTATTTACTGTCCGGCAACCGCCAATATCAAGTACCCTGCTGCGGACTTTTACGTCCGCTGAGCATGCTGCCACCTGGCGGGAGGCAGCAGAAAGTGTTCAATAGTCTCAAGAGACGTTCCTGCACCAGGGGCAGTGGGGGCAGGGGACTAACGGAGGCTGTGCAGGTGAACCGTGAGTGTCGTGTGCCCAAATGTAAACAATACGACCGCTGAGCATGCTGCCACCTGGCGGGAGGCAGCATAAAGTGTTCAATAGTCTCAAGAGACGTTCCTGCACCAGGGGCAGTGGGGGTCAGGAGGCTAACGGAGGCAGTGCAGGTGAACCGTGAGCGACGTGTGTCCAAATGTAAACAATACGACCACTGAGCATGCTGCCACCTGGCGGGAGGCAGCAGAAAGTGTTCAATAGTCTCAAGAGACGTTCCTGCACCAGGGGCAGTCGGGGTCAGGAGGCTAACGGAGGCAGTGCAGGTGAACCGTGAGTGTCGTGTGTCCAAATGTAAACAATACGACCGCTGAGCATGCTGCCACCTGGCGGGAGGCAGCAGAATGTGTTCAATAGTCTCAGAGATGTTCCTTCACCAGGGGCAGTGGGAGTCAGGGGACTGACGGAGGCCGTGCAGGTGAACCGTGAGTGTCGTGTGCCCAAATGTAAACAATACGACCACTGAGCATGCTGCCACCTGGCGGGAGGCGCGGACACTGACCAGGGGTGACAGGAAATGCTCGGACCGCCGGACAACTTTGTCAATATACGAACAGGACCAGGCATTTCAACAAAAACAAAAAAACAAAACAAAAAAGTCCGCGACTCTGACATATTCCCGGACCTCGGATTTTGTCCGGCAAATCCGATACCCAGGAAATGAGGTCCGGGAAATCGAGGGTTGTGTGTACAATAAGACATTTAAATCAACTACGTAATCTGTCCTCACACTGGTATGTTTACATTCCCCCTTTTGGCGGCAGATTGCAGCCAACAGCGCCATCTATCGTCTGCTAGTGTTGACGTATCATTTACCACTAGGCTGTCACATGTATTTTAAGCTCCTTTCATTCCTGGAAATTATCACCCATGGCAAATTCATCAAAATAAGTTACTAATACTATCGCATACAAGCTAAAAGTTATACGATACACCAAAGAAAATGGAAACAGACCAAGAGAAACACTTTTGGATCACCGCTGGGAGAGGCGGTGACCGAGTGGTCCGCCCTGAGCACATGGCTGGCCGACAGTGGCCGTGCGGTGATGTAAACAAAGGGCATTACCTCATCTGTAAATGCGGTACACTCACGCTTACTAATCTCTTTTTTGAGGGCTGGGAAAGTGATTGATGGTGTTCATCTGTCAGACTATGTCCTCCAGATGTTGGACTCTGGATCTATTCCTCGTTACATTGAAAAATGTAAGGAAATAGGGAATACAGATCCATGTAACATACCGCGGCACAAATGGAAGGACATCATGACTCTGTTTGGTGGCGATCCTCCAGGCTTATAACGCCAGTGATATATACCACTACCTTGTGAGCTTGAAAAGTACCGTATTTGCCGGCGCATAAGACGCAGTTTTTTCCCTTAAAAAGGAATGCAAAGTTCACCCTGCGTCTAATGCGGCCATATTAGTGCATGAGAGGTCAGGCAGAGAATGCAGAACAGCCGGTGGTGTATTACTAAAGGGGTCTGGAGTGATCTGTGTTGAGCAGTAGTCCACTGAACACAAATTAGTAACTGTGTTATCAACAGTAATGCATAATACTAAGAAAAGGTTGGATTTTAAGAGAAAACAAGAGCTGGGGCAACAAGATTGCGGTTGTTGCTGCCAAGATGGCCGTGTCAGATGTAAACATCATCCACACCCCGCTGCTGCTCTCCATGGTAAAACGTCTTGATATCTCAGGTCTGCTGCTTCACCTGGGATACTTCACACGGCGACGCCCTCCGCGCACCCACCATGGGTCATTACCACTCGGAGTCATCCCCGCACCCATGGAAAAGACAAACATCCCGCATATTAGTTGTAGCCTTAACCCGCATTCGACTCGGGCCACACAAGTTGACACAACAGTTGGAAGGAGATGATAGAAGGGAGGCAGAAAATGGTGATGGAATTTTCGCTGGAATGAGTATTGTTGATAAATGGAATAGTGAATCAAAGAGTGTGTTAAAGTGTTTTTTTTAGTGTGAGTGGTGAGAGGAAGGTGTAGTATCTTGGGGAGTTTGTCTATACACACAAGGATGGAGAAAGGGCGTCGTGGCTTCGTAGTTTATTTGACAGCGAGTTATTGTACAACGTGGGGATAAGAGGTGCTCGGCGTGTGTGTCTATGTGTGTCCTGTGGCTGACTGAATTACCTGGCTGGTGTTGCAGTTGTGTCGGCGAGGACAAGTCAGGTCAGCGTCAGGTCACCCACTAATCCTGGTCCCAGACAGGGAGGGTGGCCTAAACCGATGCAGGTGTGTGTGTGTGAGTTTGTTTTAGCGCCGCTACAGTGGTAAGCAAGGTGGGATAGGAGACAGCATAGGGCTTTGTACCACCTCGACCCCTCAATCCTCACCCCTGTTCCTCTACGGATAAGGAAACTGTATGAAAGAGTACTAGTAAAAAGGCTGCAACGGTAGATGTAGACAGGATAAAAGTCTTCCACATGGTGCACCAAGACCAAGACCCATCATGACGCCACATCGTCCGCCTCAAGGCCGAATCACACCATACCATCATGGTGACACGGCATGCACCATCTCATCACATCCGTTAGAATTTCTTACATTCAAACAAATAGACGTGTTACACTAAACGGTGCGCCGCCGTCACGGCTCCAATACACCATCGTCCTGTCACGTAACGGTTTCTGGGGAAGAATATTTTAACGTAATGAGACTGTGCCGTGCTGATAATCATCGTTTTCTCAAGGCTTTATGTACCCAAAACAGTGTCTTTTAGAGTTCAACTCCTCTTCTTCATCCACTAGAAGTGCTATTAATGCAAATTTCTTCAACCATAACCTCTGAGGCACCATGTCTGTTTAGAGGGTGAGCAGGAACTGCCGAAAATGACGGAACCATGACAAATAGTGTGAATACAAGGCACGGCTGACGGAAAGCTGCCGTGATTTCAGAGTATGAACCAGCCTTCACCTGCACCTTCCTGAAGAAGACTAATCAACCCTCGCGACTGTGATAGATTCATAGGTGTAAACCAGGGCAAATATCGTCGATCCCGACAACGGTGCCCTTCAACAATTACAACAATAACAACAAGGTAGAGATGGTTACCTTACAGTTAACTAAATATCTTCGTAAATTTATGTTATTGGGCAACCACCGATTTCGAGGCCGAAACTTAGTCCTCCTGAATAGTTTTGATGTGTTTTGAATTAATCTGGCTCTCATTTTTGTCGGACATCAATGTTTGTTTACATGTGTGTGTGGGGGGGGAGGCAACCTGCCCCTCCAGGTCCGCCCCGCAAACATTGCTACGCTTCACACTGTCATATTATTGGTAATATTCGTTTTTTCTCTATATCATCTGTTACTAAACCAAACCCCACCTCTAACCTAACCTAATCTGATTTAACCTAACTTAACTTTCTGGCTGAAATAACGGTAGATTTTCGGTACTACGTGTAATTCCATTATTATTCAATTGCGCCATGGGAAATGGGGCTCAAAATACTCAGAATGAAGAAAGCTACACGATGGTGTAGGTAAGAGTTCTAGGACTTTTGAAAGCCCACTACCAAAATAATACCAATATCTATACTTCAAATATTCCACAAAGTCTAAACACATAGCAGAAAAGCAACAAAGGCATACCTACAACATTAAATCTAAGTTATATGTCATAGGTAGCAAAATATTAGAATATCAATTCGTGGGGGCATCCTGCAATATATTATGACCGATTTTGATTACCGTCATTCCCTTTACATTTTAACTATAGTATAATTTTTCATTCACATTCACTGCACTGTGAATATTTTATTTAGGTACATGCTCATAATCATTTGTTTTCCCCTACAAATCCTTTTTTTTTTTTAATAACTTGATAAATTTACGAAATTTATTTTTTCCCTCAAAAACACCAATATTTTATTTTTTCTAAAAACCTCCTTGTAAAATAGGGGTGCGTCTTATGCGGAGGTGCGTCTTATGCGCCGGCAAATACGGTATATTTAATCACTCTACCCATGTCTACAATTCTTAAAGACTAGTCAACTCGCACTGCAGTTTAATGCACAGCTTAAGCACTGCAAACGTAGTAATAATAATGAGCTGTAGCTACTACTGTGTGCGTGAGAGGAACAGTGACTGTGGTGTGCGGGAGCGGAGGCCGGCGGAGAGAGCCTCGCCCCGTCGCTTACACAATCAGTAAGTACTGAGGGTGGCGCGCTTGCTTATACCCCGATTGATGATGATATTTATTTAGTTAATGCTAATTTATGTATGGTGCTAATTCATTTATCAGAAAACGAAATATATTAATGGAAAGCTAATCCAGTTTCGCTTCTACTAATGCAGCCCACTAACTCTTATAAAAATCCTGCTTGCGCCACCACGGGCGAGGGCCAACCATTACAGCCCTCGAGTAGAGGGCCTACCATCCCACCCCTGGAGGTCACTGCCAAACGGCGCTATAGAAAAAAGAAAAAGAAAAAAAAAAGTGTACGAAGCAGCGTGAAACTCGGGGAGATAATGCGTGAAAGTCGGGATGGTAAGAATTTAGGACTCAGCGCGAAAGTCGAGGATCGCGAAACTCGCATAGCGTGAAACTCGGGAGGGTACTGTACAATGACTGCTTAATCCAATGATGTAAACCACATGTTCCTATCTTGTGTAATAGGTGAGCTACATGGAGATATAGGAATATTTTGCGAAGGAGGTGGAGTGATGAGACTGTCTAGCAGGCTTACCAACCGTTCCGCAGTATACGGGAGAAACGGAGCTGATTTTCTCAAATGAATGGACTATAGGTATCTAAGATTTCCCACCTACACTAAAACCCTTATAACGCAGCATTGTATAACTCGGAATTTGATATAACTTGGCAAGGCAAAGACAGTCGGCAAAAAATTATGTATCTCGGCATGTTGCCGAGTTATAACTGCATCTCTTTGGCTTGTACCAAGAGTCAAGGCGGTAGAGCGACGGACGGCGAGGTACCGACGAAGGCTAGGTCGAGGCAGAGCCTTCAAATCGTTACCAAGAGTTGACAGGAAGGCAGGGTCGGTTGAGGTATCACGCGGCGCTATAGTCTATAATGCAGATTTGCCCATATACTCATCAAAAACATCAACAGAAACGTTGCTCGGTTATGAAGTTGGTGAAATATATATATTAGGAAGTTAATTAACCGTACAGGCGTGTATTAAGGTAAACAAGTGCGGTAAGAGAAACTTCCTGGCGGGTTCTGGCAGCGACCTTGAGCATGGCGGCAGGCTTAACTAAGACCAACACAGTTACCCCGAACTATTATTGTCACTCAAATCACTTATTGCCGCATATGTAATACCTATTAATTTTATATATATATAATTAAATACTTATTGGAAAATATCTTGTTAAAATATTTGTTAATCCCTCCAGATTAGGAATGTAATAAAAATTCATCGAAGGATGCGGGATGACACGGGGGTACCCGTGTCTTCAACCTTAACCGCCTACCTTCCTCGCTGCTCTTCCTTCCAGAACATATCCCTCTTATAGTACCTTTCCTCTGCCGTTCGTTGTTCATCGCTTTATTACCTTGACTCTTGGTACCAGCCTAAGTTAGCTTACACTCGGCATATCCTCAGTCGCATATAAGTGTCAGCCTACGCGCTGGTACCCGACCTTTGCTTTACTTTGCCACCTATTTTGCGTGCTTTGAGATTACATCATACAGTATTGTATTTCAAGATGTCAGCTCCATCACGCAAGGGTGTCTCCAGAAGGAAGGGAATGAAATTGAGAGCCTGAGCCTGCAGGAAAAGGGGAAAGTGCTGGCAAGGATGGATGCAGGTGCGTCCATGCGTGCTATTTGTGCTGAGTTTTATATCAAATCCAGCACATTCTATATCAAGAAAAAAAAGAAGAAGATTAGATAAGATAAAGAAGAAGAAGATAAGGGCCCATGCCCTTACTTTGGAGGATCCAAGCACCTCCAAGAATTTTTAGTTTTAATTTTCGAATTTTTACCCATATCAGGAGGGCATTTGCTTAACTCGGCAAGGCCAGAGCCCCTATCGTGCCGAGTTATAAGGGTTTTAGTGTATTTCGGTTCCAATTTCAGTTCAATGATACAAAACAATATCAGCACCTCCTACACTTCCTTCCATACTGCATCTCATCACTTGGCTCTTTGTTACATTCAATAGCTTCCTTCTGTTGGATACCCTTCCAAACTGTATCCAGCATCCCCTTACTACTTGCCGCTAGAGCTATATCTGCAAACAATAACTGATTAACCTTCCACTTCCATGTCATCTAGACACCATTCTTGTCCTGGAAATGTCCTGCGACCTGGAACTTCCACTCTAACATCTCTCCTCAATGCCTCACCACCTTCTCTCCTCTTCACGTGCCCAAACCACCTCAATCACCTTACTCTCAGCACTGTACTCAGCTCCTTCAATCCACATTTTCATGCCACCTCTTCACTGGACACTTCATCTTTCCATGTGATCCCAATCATATATCTCAACATTCTCCGATCACATCCAGCCAACAAATCCTCCAACTTTTTCGTCAAAGTAAATGTCTGATCAGAACCATACAGTAAAACTGCTTATATATGCTTCAAATACTCTTCCTCTGTTTTTCAGCAGATTACTCTTGTTTATCAGCAGTCCCAATATCTCTCTCCACTTCATCCATGTAGTTGCTACTCGTGTTCTTACTGCTCTCTCCACTCCACTATTGCTATCTAACATGTCACCAAGATTACAAAACAGTTTCACTTCTTCTATTACATCTCCATTCACTTCTATAGATTCTACCTCTTCCTCTTCTGGCGGGTCCCCTCTGTTGATTCTTCTTATACACACTGGACAGCAGAAATCTACCACCCTATTCAGGTTTCCTAGCCCCGAACATCTTTTATGGCACCACTTGTCACATTCCTTGCAACGAATAGAGTTTACTCCTACTCCACGTACCACACACCCCACAGGGAAACCTTCCCACTTGTATATTTTGCTCAATTTTCTTGCCTGTTACCATCATCTTCGTCTTGGACATATTCACCTTCAGACCTCTTCTCTCCATTGCTTGCTTCCAATCTATAAATCTCCTCTCAACTTCCTCCTTTGTCTCAGCTGTCAAGACTAAATCATCTGCATATAGCAGCTCCCATGGATCTCCTGTTCTGCATTCCTTTGTGGCCCCTTCCATCACTACCACAAACAAAAGAGGACTGAGAACTGAGCCTTGATGCACCCCCACACCTATCTCAAAGGCATCTGATGTTCCTCCAGCTACTCTCACCTTTGATCTTGACCTGGCTGGAACAGTGCCATTACCAACCTTACAAGCCTCTCCGGTACCTTTTGTCCTCATATGCCCATCTAATTGTTCTTCTTGGAATCCTGTCAAATGCCTTTTCCAGATCCACAAACACATGATACAGTCTTTTCTTCTTCTCCTTATACTTTTCCTGGAGATGTCTTGTGATGAAGATTGCATCGGTAGTTGACTTTCCAGCCAGAAAGCCAAATTGGCAGTCATCGATCTTGATGATTCTCTTAAGCCTTTCACACAACACCCTCTCCCAAATCTTCATCCCATGTTCTAACAGCCTCAAACCTCTGTACCCACCACATGACGGTGCATCTCCTTTTCATTCAAACAGTGGTAAGGTAAAACTATCCTTCCATTATTCTGGACCTCTCTCTCTCTCTCTCTCTCTCTCTCTCTCTCTCTCTATCTATATATATATATATATATATATATATATATTATATATACAGTCAAACCTCGATATAACGGACCTCGATATAATGGACTTCGGATGTAACGGACTCCATTTGTGTGACTTTTTTTTTTTTACATATCAGACCGCTTATCGCCGCTCGAATTGTCAACTCAACATAATTGTATTATTTTCTCATTTTACTTTGGAATGCTTGGGTTTTAAGGAGTTTTGATGTATCACATATTAAGATATATAAGGAAGGAGCCTGTGTTGCTAGTGATTTAGTGGTAGGTGTGTATTGTTTAAAATAGTGACTATTAGTGTTATGGCGTGGCCGCTGCTACGTCTCCCTGTCATCTCAACACCCTAAATCACCTTTATCTAAGGTGACACGCAGTGTTACACTGACCTAAATAGTGAAACGTGTATAGAACTGCACTTCACAACCATATAATATATATATAATAATGAGCATTAGTCATGATAATAAGCAATACCTTTGGAAGCCACTGGCTGAATCTGGCTCCTAGTTTGTTTACCTTTCACTAGAGCTTGAGCTTGACTAGCCAGACGGTGAGAGAAAGCATCAACATTTTAGGGATAACCCATCATTTACGGGAGACTTTTTCTTCCTTTTTATCTATTTTGGGGTGATTATAATGTCTCATGATGCTGCTGCTGCTGTCGCGGCCTCGCTGCCAGGCGTGGATGAGCGCCTTGAAAGTATTTTCATATCTTTACACATATGTATGAATAATAGTAATTCAAATGTGATTATATGTCTACATTCAACTAGAATAATGAAATTTCATAGCATACCAAGCAGTAATGAGCGAGCCTGGATACTTACTACCTCTCCTAATACCAGTCCCGAACAGTCATGGGCGAGTGTGCCAAATCCCTGATGTAGCGCTAGGCACTGTTTACCTCCCAACATAGCTACATGGTCTGGTTGTGTTTGAGATTATTTCTCATTTATTTCACGTGTAGGAGCGGACCAAATTCAGCATGTAGTGCCAGTCACTGTTTACCTCCCAACATAGCTACATGGTCTGGTTGTGTGTGATTATTTCTCATTTATTTAACAATTTTTTTTTTTCATATATTTTTCCACCCTTGGGAAAATACCCTCGCTATAACAGACAATCGGCTTTACCGGACCACTCCTCCCCCCCCTTTAGTCCGTTATATCGAGGTTTGACTGTATATATATAAAAAATAAATATACATATATATATATATATTACACAGCGCGCCAAAGCATTGTTCGTGACATCATAACACAGCGCTTCCATACGGGAATTCAGAAAATGTACTCTATGGCAGCCTACTGACTTCCGAGAGAGATATCTTGCATATGGCAGCTTGTTTAAGGCACGGGCAGTCCATCAAGACCGTTGAGGAATGTTCAGATGCCACTTGTCAATTATAGACGAAGCATTTAAAAAAGTATCGCCTTCCTTCCCGCGAGTAATTTGAACAGACGCGCATTGGTATAATTATCATTATTTGCATAATGAGTGGCAAGAAAGACCTAACAAAGGAGCAAATTAAAGTTATTGTATCTCTACACAAGGCAGAGGCGCCAGTGGAAGAAATATCAAGGATTGTGGATGTTACGAGGAGATGTGTGCATAAGTGGGTGGAAAGTTAAACGGTGGGTTGGCGGTGTCGCGACAGCCGCGACACCAGAACATTATAAGTGGCCAGGGCGAGGATGTAAAAGTCATATCGCAATATTTTTCTTGCTCTTAATTGAGGATGGGCATCCACTTGACGTTTCATGACATTTAGGGTGCTTGCTTAGGTTTTACATCCTACAACTCGAACATGAGAATTCATAGATAATATTAGGGATAAGAGTCTCATGTAGTAGATATTTATACTTAAAATATTATCTTATAGTAAATGGATTACTAAAAACAATTATAAATCTTGAGTTGGGATCTTGAGTTGTATTGTGCATGGGAGCTCACGCTTGAATCCTCTTCTGCTTGGCAGAGATAGGAGATAAAATGGAACCTTTACTTTTGCTTCTCTTTTGTTCCTACCAACAGGTACGTGTGTGGGAGAACGCTGAACCAAAGGTTTCACCGACTGTCTTCCCTAGGTGATTCCCAACTCAAGATCACGATCACGCACATATGTAAACAAAAGACAAAGAATTATCTTCTCTCTCCTATTCCTGCTTCCTTAATATTTAACTTCCTGCTGTTATAACTGCTGCTGCATCAAATACATGGTCATCAGCAAGTTCTGCTACGATAACAGCATCCCCAGCGGAGCCATCGGGAGCCCCTTCTTGGTATCAATGCGTAAATTTGTGAAAGCGTTCGGTAGGGGAGGGGGCACTAAGGCGGGAGGGGGGTATTGTTCTGTATTGCGCTACTGAAAGTAGCCCTGATCGGGCAGTGGTGGTGGTGGTGGTTTGTTATTTTAATCCATTTGGGGTACTTAACAGCCTCCTCAAGCCATACTCTTTACAGTTCGGGCAGCACATTAACAAGAGACAGCAGGCAAATTATACTGTGTAGTGTTCATGTGCTCATATGTAGGTATTGTTGTCCAGATACACACTTTCATGAGAAACATCTTTGAAATAGAAGTCCTTATATCCCTTAGGTAGGTCAAAAGGTGGAAGTCTGGGATGTCCCGGAAACAATGAATAACTCTCCCCATGTAAACTAATTAATTTAGTGTTTGTACCTAATGCATTTTTGTAAAACAAGGCAAGTTTATGGTACCAATTACCTGTGGTAGGTACCTACCCCACTGTATATATATTCTCACCTACAGGGAAGGGGAAAGAGGAAGGGGGAGATGAGAAGAGTTCCTTACTATTCCTCACACATGTTCAATCCCTATTTATTACATATTGTGCAATATGATCACTCCATAACAATAATTTGCATAATGCATATCAGAGAGAGAGCCAGGACACCCCCATCATCAACTAAAGATTCTCTCCGCCAACGTCCGTGGTCTCCGAACGATCTGACCCACAACTGTGTACTACGACATAGTGCAGACGTAGTTGTGGTGACGAAGACCTGGCACAACAGTGAGGTGGAGCCCATGTTCGGCAAAATACGTGGCAAAACCCACTGGACCAGGAGGGACCGCCCTGAGCGATCAGGTGGCGGAGTGGCTGTCTGTTTTAAGGAGGGAGTGCAAGCCCAGCACCTCGATGTGATCACGCTGCCCCACATGGAGGTGATGATCTTCCGGGTAGTGCTGGCTGACCGATCAGCCTTCCTGCTGTGCGCCATGTATCGCCCGCCACGTCAGGGACCCGCCTCGCTCCAGTACCTCACTGGGGCCCTGAACGACCTGATGTTGGAGCACCGCTGCAAGCACGTCTTGGAAGTGGGCGACCTCAATCACCACATGGAACAGCATGCCTATGAGAGCCTCCTGACTGTGCAGGGCTTAACGGGCCATGTGACCTTTCCTATGCACGAGCGGGAGAGGACACTAGACCCTGTCATCTCTGAACTCCAGGGGGACACTCCCTGCTGTCACCAGCTGGGATTAGTAGGCAGCTCCGACCACCATACTGTCTTAACCCAGGTGGATGTAGGCGTGGCTCGGGATGAGGCTCCCTCCCGTACTGCCTGGTTGTGGGATAAGGCGGACTGGGCCTCCTTGTACCGTGACCTGAGTCACACAGCGTGGGGTACTTTGCAGCGGGATGAAGCAGAGAACATATTGTGAGCCCTTACTTCCCGCATCCTGGCCCTTCAGAGATGCTACGTGTCAAACTGAGACTACACCACCAAACCAACGGATCAGCCATGGTTTGGCTACCGTAGCTAAATACTCAGCATGGCTCAGCTACAAGCGGAACCCGACTCAGCGCAACAAGGACTTGCACCGGGCGGCCTGCAGGAGGATGGTAATGTCCTGCAAATGGGCTACAAAAAAGATGGGAAGAGGACCTGCGCCGCAAACTACGAGGCCCAGGCGTGGGGTTTACTGGGGAACAAGACTTGGTGGTCCCTGGTTAAGGAAAATCAGGGAATCAGCCGCCAAGATTCAATTCCTCCCCTCACCAAGCAGGACGGAACAGTGGCCATAAGTAGCAAGAAGGATCAGCTGCTGGCTAATCTCTTCTCTGCAAAGAAGAAGGTGGAGGCCCCATGGTAGCCCCTGCCTCGTCTGGAGTGGCAGTGAAAAGAGATCGTCCAAAAGGTAGAGGTGACGCAGGAGCAGGTCGAGCACTTTTTGAGAGGGATCGACACCAAAAAAGCCATTGGCCCTGATGACGTCAGCCCACACTTATTAAAACAGTGCGCACAGAAGCTGTCTGTCCACACACAGTCTTCACTGCCTGCCTGCAGGAAAACACCTAGCCTTCAGTGCAGAAGGAGGCTCGTGTGGTGCCTGTACACAAGAGGAGCTCCAGAGCTGACTCCAAAAACTGCAGGCCCATCTCCCTGCTGTCTGTGGTGGGGAAAGTGTTCGAGAGGATCTTGGCAGAGGTAATCTGTCATAACCTCAATGACAACTACCTCCTCTCGGACCAACAGTTTGGGTTCAGACCTGGACGCTCCACCTCTGACCTGCTGATGCTCCTTGCCAGAAACTGGCAGGACGCCCTTGATGACGGCTAGGACACTGTCAGGCTCTGGACATAGCGGGTGCCTTCGATAGGGTGTGGCACGGAGGCCTGCTGGAAAAACTCTGTGCAAAAGGCATCCAGGGTGACCTCCTACTGCTTCTGGGTAACTAACTGCAAGGAAAAAGCCTCCAGGTTGTCATCAACGGGCAGGCCTCTGAGTCCCTGCCAGTGGAAGCATCATTCCCACAGGGCTCTATGCTGGGGCCAGTCCTGTGGAACATCTACGTGGATGATCTTCTCCAGCAGCTGCCAGCAGTCTCGGCTTACGTTGATGACTGTACTCTCTCCTGCTCCTACCCACGACAGGACTGTGGGCATGTTGCTAATGAGATCAATTAGCAGCTAAGTGTTATACAGGAGTAGGGTACACGCTGGCAGGTGATCTTTGCTCCGGAGAAGACACAGGCAATGGTGGTCTCTCGGTCCCCTGCTGCCGAGCCAGCAGTGGAGGGAAGACTGCGGTTTGGTGGCATTCCTCTCCCACTCCAGGAAGCCATGCAGGTTCTGGGAGTGGAGATGGACCAAGACCTACGGTTTGATGGCCACATCAAAAACATGTGAATTGTAGCCAGCTTTCTCGACAGGGGAGGGAAGCTCTTGCTCTACAAGGCCCAGATACGGCCTTACTTAGAGTACGCTGCCCTCTCCTGCATGTCGTGTGCAGCCTCGCACACTAGGAGGCTGGACAGCATCCAGCTTCGAGCCCTGCGACTGGTGGATGCTGCAGACCCCCCAGGAAGCTCTTACTCTACAAGGCCCAGATATGGCCTTACTTAAAGAGTACGCTGCCCTCTCCTGGATGTCATGTGCAGCCTCGCACACTAGGAGGCTGGACAGCATCCAGCTTCGAGCCCTGCGACTGGTGGATGCTGTCCAACCCGACTCGGCGAGTCTTCTTTTCGAGTCACTGGAACACCGCAAGGACGTCGCGGCACTTGTGGTGTTCCACAAGGCACAGGTGCGGGGGAGTGCCACACCTGGCTGGGTTACGACAGCCTCCGAGTCGCCACGCGGAGCACGATAACGGTGATATCCAAGTACGCAGGCAGAATGATAATATGTGTATTATTGTGTAATGTCATTACAGGGAGGTCCCGTTATACGAGCATTCGGTATATGAGAATCCGATGATACGAGATGTGTAAATTAGGGTCTATTTTCAATATACGAGATCGAAAATCCAATGATACGACATTCAAACTGGGGTGAGTAAAAATTACCAAGTTCAAAATGCGCGCCCTACCACTCCCGGGCTGGACAAAGGGGGATTTGGTTGACCCAAGTGAGGTCACCCCTAGCAAGGCGTGACCTGAAGGGTAATTAAGCATATGGCGCGGCCTGACCTTTAGGGGTAATTAGCAGGTGTGCGGCCCCAACCTTGGGACCGCAGTCTGGTCACCCCTAGCAAGGCGTGACCTGAAGGGTAATTAAGCATATGGCACGGCCTGACCTTTAGGGGTAATTAGCAGGTGTGCGGCCCCAACCTTGGGACCGCAGTCTGGTCACCCCTAGCAAGCGTGACCTGAAGGGTAATTAAGCATATGGTGCGGCCTGACCTTTAGGGGTAATTAGCAGGTGTGCGGACCCAACCTTGGGACCGCTACACTACCTTCTCTTGTATCACGCGGCGTCCCCTACATTACAACGTCTTTTTTGCTTGTTATGCATGTTTTATGTTTGATTAATGTGCAGTTATGTTATTTTGTGTGCTATTTTCTCTTTCAGAATGATTTTTCTACAGAATAGGTAGTACAGTGTGGGTAATATAGACGCTGTGTGTATGTTGTGTTTGCTATAGTTTATTTTAGCTTGAAAAACATGTCGTCTTTTTTTTCTTCTTTTTTTTAATTGATGGGGTCCTGGAACCAAACCTATATTTTACCATTAGTTATGTGTTTCGTTATACGAGATTTTCGCTTTACGAGTATGCCAGGTGGAACCTAACTGCTCGTATCTTCGGGACCTCCCTGTATACACTACCCTCCCGAGTTTCACGCTATGCGAGTTTCGCGATCCTCGAGTTTCGCGCTGAGTCCTAAATTCTTATCATCCTGACTTTCGCGCATTATATCCCCGAGTTTCGCGTGTTTTTTGTTTTTTTTTTTGTTTTCTGTTTTTTGTGTTTGTGTGTGTGCCTACAGCGCCGTTAGGCAGTGACCTCCAGGAGTGGGATGGTAGGCCCTGGAGGTTAACTTGAGGGCTGTGATGGTTGGCCCTTGCCCGTGGTGGCGCAGACAGAATTTCTATAGTGACGCCTGTGATTAGAGGCTCATGCCGCCCCCTGTGTCCTCCGATGCACTCGCAATCGAAGGTAGAGTTAATGGGCAGCGTGTGGGTGTTCTTAGGCCACTCAACGGTGCAGAGAGATTTTAAGTGGATTTTACAGCCCTCATCAAGGATCGAACTTGGATCACCGAGAACACCACTCGCAGACTTCTTCTTCTTCTTGTGACCCTTTCTGCTTAGTATCACTTTGTAGGTCGTCTGTCAAGCTCGTGCTCGAGCTTGACATATATCTTGACGCTACCCACTCTGCTACCGCCTCCCATAAGAGACGTACGGGACACGTCTTCCTTCCTTCCTGCTTAGTATAGTATTATAATAGGCTTAGTATAGCTAATAGTTTTGCTTTGTTTTTTTCCATTTGTTTGTTTTCTCTACAGGAGCAGCCGGTGTCGCATAAGATAGGTAACACCTCGAAATAAGTAGCACCTTACCGTACAGCCCCCCGTTCCTTACTATTTACCACAAAATACTCCTTTATAAGGGATTAACCATGACGTGTGTGGTACTGTGGTTTCTGGAGGTACTGGAGGAGACAGGAGAGAAGATAGGAAGGCATTGTGACAGTGTTATTGTCGTATAACACTGTCACACAACCATCAGCTGACAAGATATGTGTCAAGCTCACTCACTCAGACCAAAACAGCATCCGCTGGGTGACTCCCAACTCGAGCTCAATCTCAAGCTCCTCTCCTCCCTCCTCTTCTCTACGTAGTGTTGGCCGAAGCCACCACCCCGGGAGGCGGGTCACAAACCCTAGGCTAACACCCAGTACCCATTCACTGCTGGGTGGACAGGGGCTTGGGGCATTTTCAGGATTTTTTTGGGGGGAAAAAGTGAGTCTTATAAGCTGTAAAATACGGTAGGTACACAGCCCTCAAGTTAACCTCCAGGGCCTACCATCCCACCCCTGGAGGTCACTGTTTAACGGCGCTGTAGACACACACACACACACACACACACACACACCCACACACACGACAAAAAAAAAAAAAAAAAAAAAAAAAAACACTGGACTAAATAAGCATTTTTACAGGGTTTATAATACCCGAGTTTCGCGATCCGCGAGTTTCGCGCTATGCCTCCGGAAGAAAGCAAGCGCGAAACTCGGGAGGGTAGTGTAATCATCTTTAAATAATATTTTATCAACATTTTCGTTGTTCATTATTGTTATAACCATCGTATCACCGAGTTCGATCCCCGATGAGAACCAAATTCTTTCTGCATCGTCGAATGGCCTAAGAACACCCACATGCCCTGCCCATTAACCCTTTCACATCTTGTCATTCACTTTTTGTTGTCCCGCGTAAACCCATTGTCACCCGAAATGTCACGCGCGGGAAAAAAGTTGTACTTCCACCGCATCTAGAAACTAAACTATCAAAGGTATCGAGTTTAATTATGTTTCTTTTTTAAGCTAAGATCATTTCCTATATCATACAATGTTCAAAAAATACGCTAGCGTGAAAATAACTTACAAAACCTCGAGTTAGAAGTGAAAAAAAAAAAAAATAACACCTTGTGGCAAAAAATAATATGTCAAAAATCAACTTATCATCATAGAAGATTTTTCTACATTCCATGACATAGCTGAATAAATTTCCTTTCCAATGAAGTATAATATATTGTAATTCGCTCAAAAATAAAGCCATACAACAAAGTGAAAGATAGCGTAAATTTTTGTTTTTTAATAAATATACAGGGAGGTCCCGTTATACGAGCATTCGATATACGAGAATCCGATGATACGAGATGTGTAAATTAGGGTCTGTTTTCAATATACGAGATCGAAAATCCAATGTTACGACATTCAAACTGGGGTGAGTAAAATTACCAAGTTATTTACTAAAGTAAATTACAAGTTATTTACTAAAATTATAAACATTTACTGACTATATGATTTTACCTAAGGTTGTACGATAATCAATCTGAAAATAACGTGCAGACTGGCCAACGACTGCTCGAGACTGGTATTAGCAGAGGTAGGAAGTCTCCAGGCTCGCTTATTATTGTTTGGTATGCTATGAAATATCATTTCTCTAGGTGAATGTAGACATATGATTGCATTTGGATGGGTATCATTCATATATATGAGTAAAGAGATGAAATACAAGCAAGGGACTCATCCACGTTTGGCAGCGCGGCCTTTGGCAGCAGCAGCAGCAGCATGAGCCGGCCCATGAAGCCCGTGAGGTGGATATCAACACCATTAGACCAAGGGAGATAATGTCTTTGGTAATATTTAGTAGGGGAGCGAGAACCCCTTGAGGAATCCTATGATCCCTGGTGATATCCTATGGTGCTATCACAGGCGTGAGAGCTGACTGTCTTCAGGAAGGCACAGGTGAGGCGGATGACGGCGGGTTTTTACTCAAAAGTTTTGAGTGGCGGCGCCGCTGGAGCCGCCACCTCCTCCACCACAGTAGGTTTGGGCAGGATTAAACGTCTTATTACTCGTTATTATACAACTTAGTGATTATGGTGAGATGTTATATACATGTGTCATTATCTATATCAATGTAGCACCGTGTGTCACCTTAAATAAGGGTGATTTAAAGATGTTACGATGGAGGTGACTGCTGGCAGGGTGAGTGACTGAGAAATTCTTGCCGCCGGGCCTCCCCATATCACAAATATTCACTATTTCAACCCACATACACACCTTCTACCACCAAAACACTAGCAACACAGGCTCCTTACTTATATATCTTACTATCTGATACATTAAAACTCCTTAAAGCGCAAGCATTCCAAATAAAACGAGAATTAGTTTGAGATGACTGGGACAGAAGGCGGAGAGAGGCAGTCTGGCATGCCATTCTTGCCCGGAAATATGTCTCGCTGGCTTGTGATTGGTCGAGAAGTTTTAAAAACTGTTTATCATTGGCTGGTGACTGATGATGAGCTTGATGACATCATTTATGTTTTATGTTTAATTAATGTGCAGTTATGTTATTTTGTGTGCTATTTTCTCTTTCAGAATGGTTTTTCTACAGAATAGGTAGTACAGTGTAGGTAATATAGACGCTGTGTGTTTGTTGTGTTTGCTATAGTTTATTTTAGCTTGTAAAACATGTCTTTTTTTTTTTTTTTTTTTAATTGATGGGGTCCTGGAACCAAACCTATATTTTACCATTAGTTATGTGTTTCGTTATACGAGATTTCGCTTTACGAGTATGCCAGGTGGAACCTAACTGCTAGTATCTTCGGGACCTCCCTGTATTGTATAATATAATATTATACAATATTATATTATACAAAATATATTTTAATATAATATATTGTAATTTGCTCCAACGGTCAAGTGAATCGTGCAATCGTGCAAGTCAACCGTGCGCTTTTTAAGATTTTTAATAAATATTTTAAAATATTATTTTTGGATGACGCTCAAAGACGTCATTTGTACGTATGGCCTACACGTACCGGATGACGCTCAAAGACGTCATTTGTACGTGAAAGGGTTAACTCTACCTTCGATTGCGATTACATCGGAGGACACAGGGGGGCGGCATGAGCCTCTAATCACAGGCGTCAATATAAAAATCCTATTAAATACTATTACTATCCGATAAATACTATTACTATCCGATACTATTACTTGCCTTTAAGATCGGTAGCACACGACAGTGCACCTTTGGTCTTATTGTATTTGTATGTTTAAATAAGAAAGAGAGAGAGAGAGAGAGAGAGAGAGAGAGAGAGAGAGAGAGAGAACAATAAGAACTCACTAAAACGTGCCAAAATAGCACAGATTGTAGTATTTGCACTTACCAAAACATGGCTGATATTGAAGTCTTGAAATACAGTGCTACTGTACACTGAGCACTCAGGCATCACTGATATCTTCAGGCATATGTGCCAGTGGGCTGCATTCAGTAGCGGTCACCCCCCCGCACCCTCCCTACTGAACGATATTGAATGCTTCACAAATCACAATACACATTACTACCAAGATAGCAGCTGCCAAAATTTATCTCTGTGGTTATTCTTATTGTTGCAGAAGAGCTTGTTGATAACCCTGTATTTGATGCACCAGAAGTTATAGAAGCAGGAAACTAAATATTAAGGAGGCAAGAAGAGGAGAGAGGAGAGGAGTTGGTTTCTTTGCCCTTTGTTTGCACAACCTATTTGTGGCGCGAACTGGCAACTAAGTGGCTAATCACCTCCCCCAGGCTGTAGTGTGGGGGTACCGTGCGGCATGCGCTAGGCATACAGTGTGCTGACGTCACTGTGTGCACCAGTGCGCGTTGCCTTACTGAACGCAGCAGTGGTGTCACTCTGGGGATTTGTAAGGTAAGGTCTTCAGTGCTTGAGGTACTTAATGTGTCAGAGGCAATGTGGAGGCTGGCTGACGAAGCGGATGGCACAGAGGAGGTGGAAGATGCTGTAAAAAACTCCGACAATGTGCAGACAATTCGAACTTCAGTTTGGTTTATGGAAAGTTGTTGAAAAATTCGAACTGGTCCTGAAACAGGTTGAATTATACAAAATTTTAATTATACGGGGTGGAATTAGAGAGGGTTTACTGTACTACAGTTTCTGTTCAGTGTGTCAAATTTACCTGGACAGGGCAACCAGAAAATTGCAAAGTACTGTGCTCTCTAAGGTTCAAAACTTCTTTGCTACCAGTCACAAAAACTCAATAGGAGAATGCTGAAAATTCAAAATATAAGTGCCATGATGTTTATATTGTTCATTCTAATTCTTTTCTTTTATCCACTGTCTCCTGTAGTATATGTATCTGTGTTGTAGATAAGTAAAAATATTTTAGGTATACACCATGATTTTATATTTGCACTGAAATTTTTATAATTTTGGGTGTACACTCAACCCTCGGCTTTCACGCCTTATTGGTGCCGCTATCGGCAAGCTATAACCAAAATTGTGATAGCCGAACAATAAAACTAATGGTAATAATTCTAATTGGTGCCAGGATCCCCAATATGACCACATATTTGATCCCTTTTTTCATGTTTTTACCCTGTTTTTTCAGCATATTATTACGTTCGTGGAAAAAGACTGACATTTTCGCGGCGGGGTACAAACAGGTGTCAGGTGGTGCCGTCCTTGCTGGAGGGGAATGTAGCTGAGTTGTGGGAAAGATCACTGCGGCTTACGTCCCCTTGCCAGCCATCACGGCTAACTGGATGTAAAAGCCGGTAGCAGGTGTTAATGGGGCGACAAGCGTAGGAAAATGTACCAGCGAGTTACGTCGCTATGCTACCCCACTACTGCAATTCCGACCTGCATCTGCGAGCGCAACTGTGGAGAGGATGAACGGAAGTCACCTAGTTCCGGTGTCCTCCAGGTGCATATAAGGGAATTGATGACGAGATTGGAGGCAGTCCTGACAGTTTTTTCAACAGATGATGAAATATTACATCAAATCAGGAATTATTTAAGCAACATACACTAGGATCCCACATAGAACGAGAAATTGGTCAATAAACGAGGTCGTTCTATGTGAATTCGCTCTATGTGAAACACATTGTGTTGTGATCAGTTAAAGGCTCGAGTGAAAAACAGCAAATTACCATAGATCAAACCAAAAGAAGGAGGATGAAGATTGTATATGGAGTACAACAAGCTGCTCAGGAACCTAGACAGTGTTAAATAGGGCCTGAGCAGGGTTGTGGTCCTCGTAAGAGAGATTAGAATTTGTGTACGGAATTTTTTTTCTCAACATGACGGAGAGACCCCAAAGACAGAAAAAGAGCTTAGGATAACCCAGTTGGACTTCTCAGGGTTTAATGATGAAGTTAAGAAGGGAACTCTGCACTCCAGAGTGGTCAGGATACTTTGTACATTTTATAACACTTTATTTACCTTTTGGGGGATGACGAGGGGTTTAGATGGATGGGAATATTCTGAGGTTTGTTATGTGAATTTGGTATGTGAGATAGCTGTAAAACACGATAGCTTGATGCACTATAGCGGAGGTCTGAGGTACATTTAGGTATGCGTGATAGCCGTAAAACACGATAGCTGAATGCAAGATAGCCGAAGCTTGAGTGTACTTAACATAAGATCTGAAATCAAATCCCTATTTCTAAAAAACTCTTGTTTTAATGAGTAACGGGGGTTTCTGAAAAAAATGTAGCCACAATTGTAAATTGTAATTGTAAATTGCAATTGACAATTGTAAATGAACTGACCAATTACCTGCCACGACCACCAACCTCCCAGTCAACTGTATCTGGGAAACAGGCTTAAAACTCAAGCTTACCTCATTCTTGCTGTTCAAACTTCTTTTCCTCTTTTTAGTTTTCTCTTTTTTCCCTTTTGTGTTCTCATTTTGATCTGAATCACTTTCCTCTCTCCCAGCTTCTTCCTTTTCTTGTTGAGCCTCCAAATAGCCCTCAGGATACTGAAAAGAAAGAAACCAGTGTTTGTTTGTTTTTCCACCATGCATTGTAAGTTGAACATTACCATAGCAAATGAGATACATATTTTCATTACAGAGGCCGGTTACTGAGCAGCCTGTCATATTATCGGACATGAGTGAAATCACTGACAGAAAACTCTGGCACCAGCGCTTTAACGGCGGACGTTGGTGCCTTTTAGCGGACTGATTCTTGAACCCTGATAGTTGTAACATATTTTTCGGGTGAAGTTCAGCAGTACTGAACTTTTTCTTGGTTGTCTGGTGTACAAAAACCAGACCGTGTTACTTCCTTGAATAATGCGGCGATGGGAATGTTATTCTATGATATATATATAGTCAATGAAGAATGTCTAGATGTTAACTATACCTAGGCAGTCATATTTTCCATTTATTTTTATGTGTCAATTAGATAAAAAGGCTAAAAGCGCAATGAGTCAACGTGTGAAATCGTAAAGTTTTGAGTCAATCTCCCTGCATTGGGCGGGGCGAGCGGCTTCACCCGATAACACAGGGAATGCGCGGCATGCCGCCTCCTCCTATATAACCTCCTTGTTCTTACCCATTCTACCATCTTATGTCAAAATCAAATGTCATTATTGGAATATAATCTGCTAAGCCACCGTTTCAAACTGTTGTTCTGTTCTCTCCTGCATTACGTGCACTTTTGATTTGGCGAATTTGAATTTGCCGACAGGATTGCATTATATCCAAAGCTCTAATCAGTCAAATAAATGCTCACATTTGGCATGTATATTGTAAATTTCACATTATTTGAAGAAAATATTTCCATTTGTAACAATAGGTTGCTTGTGCATGACCTACTAAACCTGTTACTAAACCAGAATTATGCTGATTTATGGCATAATATGATAGTTTTCCTCATAAAATTAGGATGCTAAAGATAGAAAAGAATCTTGATCGCTGCAGAGGGAGCTGACTGCCCTACCTATGGCACGACTCCGTCGGCATGGGTAATAAAAAACAAGAAAATAGCGACTCAGCGAGGTGTTTTCACAAGAGGGGCAAGGAACACTGAGAGCGTGTTACACCACCCATTACGTGGCTCTGTGTCACCTGATGAGTTACCAAGTGATAAAAGTATGTATTTCCTTATTTTTTCTTTCCATAATTTTCATAATATAAGCATTTCCAATAAAAAAAAGGGTTACCTATATACTATGTGGGGCATATTATTTATAAATGGCCATAGTTTACAGGACTTCATTTTGTTAGGAAGTTTTGTTGAATAATAGCTAGGATGCCATAGAAGTCTGGGTAAAAAAAAAAAAAAAAAAAAAAAAAAAAAAAATCACTCTTATTTCAGTCCAGTCAGTCAGTCAGTCAGTCATTATTAACAGTCCCTTTAATCAGTAAAGGCAAAATGCTAAAAATATATTTCTTCACATCAAGATAAAGCTTTGATGAGCGACAACACTGTTGAGACATTGCTAGCACATAGGAGATTGGTGCATCAGTGACACTGCCATGCTGGACCTGGTGGTAGCTGTCCAAGTTGAGCACCTGAGGTCTCCTATCACTCGGACATGTCCGAGTGATAGGAAATATGTCCGCCCAGATTATTTGTCCGGGGAATGAGGGGTCCGAGTTAAAGGGGTTCTACTGTGTTCAATTTGCATACCAATAGGATTTTAGAGTTTAAATGCAACACTGTCAGATTGTTCGGTTGCTTGGAGAAAATGATAAGAAATGAAATGACATGAATGATATACAAAGTAGCGATGGTGTGGGAATATTTGAGATAGAAGGCTGGAAAATTGAGCCGAATAAGGTGTGGGTGTGAATGAGGAGTCTATGGGCAGGAAAAAAGTAGATGTTCTTCCAGCCATTGGATTCCAAGGAGAATACATCAACAGTAGAGTACATTAAACTAGATTATATTGAAAACTCATCACAGGTCATAAAATAGGAAATCTTAATGGTTTAATATATCACTGCTACATTAGTAATTTAGTGACTAATATCTGAGTAAAATATTTTGTTAATTGTTAATTTTTAACTAAAGCTGTATAAATTTAATGAAGAAAGCACCTGCATCATTAATCCTAAAGTCTCAATCCTCTTCTTCCCCTCTTTAGTCCAGGGTGCTGGTGTTGAATCGTCCCTTCGTAGCTGATACCGCCACACCTTGAAGCCACTCTTCCCTTGGGCCTGCCAATACTTAACCACCTTGTAGATACCATCATACCTGTGAAAGACACCAACTCAGGAAAAATTGTGCAAGATGGAGGTCCTTTTGAATGAATATATAAATCTAATGGCCAATACAGGGAGGTCCCGTTATACGAGCATTCGGTATACGAGAATCCGATGATACGATATGTGTAAATTAGGGTCTATTTTCAATATACGAGATCGAAATTCCAATGATACGACATTCAACCTGGGGTGAGTAAAATTATCAAGTTTAAAATGCGCGCCCTACCACTCCCGGGCTGGACAAAGGGAGATTTGGTTGACCCCAGTGAGGTCACCCCTAGCAAGCCGTGACTGAAGGGTAATGCATATGGCGCGACCTGACATTTAGGGGTAATTAGCAGGTGTGCGACCCCAACCTTGGGACCGCAGTCAGGTCACCCCTAGCAAGGCTTGACCTGAAGGGTAATTAAGCATATGGCATGGCCTGACCTTTAGGGGTAATTAGCAGGTGTGCGGCCCCAACCTTGGGACCGTCTACACTACCCTCTCTTGTATCACGCGGCGTCCCCTACATTACAGCATCTTTTTTGCTTGTTCTGCATGTTTTATGTTTAATTAATGTGCAGTTATGTTATTTTCTGTGCTATTTTCTCTTTCAGAATGCTTTTTATACAGAATAGGTAGTACAGTGTGGGTAATATAGACGCTGTGTGTTTGTTGTGTTTGCTATAGTTTATTTTAGCTTGAAAAACATGGTCTTTTTTTTTTTTTTTTTTTTTTAATTGATGGGGTCCTGGAACCAAACCTATATTTTACCATTAGTTATGTGTTTCGTTATACGAAATTTCGCTTTACGAGTATGCCAGGTGGAACCTAACTGCTCGTATCTTCGGGACCTCCCTGTATAGCTGTATTCATTAAACTAATATTTCCATAAAAAAGAAACATAAGTTAAGGGGAAGATCTGTCATTGGGAACAATTTTTGGTCATTTATAAGTTTCTGTCATTCAGCTTATAAAATTTCCTTAGCCTTGTAGGACCATGTGGTAACATAAGAAATAAAATAATTTCAACAAGACATCTCCCGTTCTCCCTTCCCCAAAACACAAAAACAACCTTAACTAGCGAGCTTTTTGATACTCTTCCCCCTCTAGGCCAGTCCGTTGAGATGTAAAAAAAAAAAAAAAATTTGTGTAGCAAAAAGACAGAAAATGCCAGAAGAGACAAAGAAAGAAGTAGCTGGTAATTTCAGGCCTCCTCAAGGCTGCTATCTCCACCACATCTGCCTTGCGTGCAGCTGATGTCTCAATGCCGCCACCTACATCTGATCAAAATTGTGTTCCATCCATGTAACCGGCACAGGAAGCACATAGTCAAACCTCGATATAACGGACTAAAGGGGGGGAGGAGTGGTCCGTTAAAGCCGATTGTCTGTTATGCGAGGGTATTTTCTCAAGGGTGGAAAAATATATGCAAAAAAAAAAATTGAAATAAATGAGAAATAATCACACAACCAGACCATGTAGCTATGTTGGGAGGTAAACAGTGACTGGCACTGCATGCTGAATTTGGTCCGCTCCTACACGTGAAATAAATGAGAAATAATCTCAAACACAACCAGACCATGTAGCTATGTTGGGAGGTAAACAGTGCCTAGCGCTACATCAGGGATTTGGCACACTCGCCCATGACTGTTCGGGACTGGTATTAGGAGAGGTAGTAAGTATCCAGGCTCGCTCATTACTGCTTGGTATGCTATGAAATTTCATTATTCTAGTTGAACATATAATCACATTTGAATTGCTATTATTCATACATATGAGTAAAGATATGAAAATACTTTCAAGGCGCTCATCCACGCCTGGCAGCGAGGCCGCGACAGTAGCAGCAGCATCATGAGACATTATAATCACCCCAAAATAGATAAAAAGGAAGTCTCCCATAAAGTGATGGGTTATCCCTAAAATGTTGATGCTTTCTCTCACCGTCTGGCTAGTCAAGCTCAAGCTCTAGTGAAAGGTAAACAAACTACAAGCCAGATTCAGCCGTGGCTTCCAAAGGTATTGCTTATTATCATGACTAATGCTCATTATTATATATATTATATGGTTGTGAAGTGCAGTTCTATACACGTTTCACTATTTAGGTCAGTGTAGCACTGCGTGTCACTTTAGATAAGGGTGATTTAGGGTGTTGAGGTGACAGGGAGACGTAGCAGCGGCCACGCCATAACACTAATAGTCACTATTTTAAACAATACACACCTTCTACCACTAAATCACTAGCAACACAGGCTCCTTCCTTATATATCTAATATGTGATACATCAAAACTCCTTAAAACCCAAGCATTCCAAAGTAAAATGAGAAAATAATACAATTATGTTGAGTTGACAATTCGAGCGGCGATAAGCAGTCTGATATGGAAAAAAAAAAAAAAAAAGTCACGCAAATGGAGTCCGTTACATCCGAAGTCCATTACATCGAGGTCCGTTATATCGAGGTTTGACTGTACACAGGATTTATCCAACTCTCCACCACGGATGGCAATGCGCTGCTGAATTGTATGGATGACAGGGAGGAGTAACAACACATTGTCTTCCAATCAGCTGATTAACACACACACATGCATGTATGCAAGACTCCTCACTTGTCCTGCCCCTATGCTGTACAGCCAATCCAAGTTATTAAAACATTGACCTGTGTAATATAAGGGCACAGTGTGAAGGCATACAAAATGTCGGAAAAGACATTTGAAGAAGTAGCTGGATATTTCAGGTCTCCACCCAGCCAGAGTTGCTACCACATCTGCCTTGCTGACAGCTGATGTCTTAAGGTTATCGTGCAGACCATTTCATAATTCCTGATTTAATGTAGTTAAAATATAGCCATTATCGAGAATATCAAAAATGTGTTGTCACTTTTTGCATCCAGTCAGCCATTTTCAAAAAGCCACAGTGAAAATCTGTAAATTCCTCGAGCTTCCATAACGCTCCTAACAACTAGCAGACGATGCACCATGACTCGATGACGTCACGGAAGGAACTCTGTGCTCCCGCGGCAAGCTAAAAGCATGTGTGAACACAGACAATAAACAAAGTACAGTAAACCCTCTCGTATTCGGACTAATTGGGCCAAGGAGTGGTCCGAGTAATGCAAGGATCCGAATAATGCAGGGATAAAATAATAATAATAAAAAAATATAAAACATTCTAGGTGAATATAGAAAATTTCTAAAGTCATGCAAATATCAATAAACATAAGTTAAATTATGTAAATAAATAAATCTACAGTAAAAATACACAATACAGTACTGTACAGGAGTAAGTAGTGTACAGTACTATCAGTCCTACGTCTGGCAGCGGCAGCCGGCAGCAGTATCATGATGGCGGAGATTTCCCCCTCCTTCTTGGTGTTGTCTGTAGGGCTCCAAGGACCCCTTGAGGAGCCCTATGATCCCTGGTGATATCCTATGATGCTATCACAGACATGATAGCTGACCTGTCTTCTTCAGGAAGGCACAGGTGAGGCGGATGACAGCGTGTTGTCCTGAGAGGTAGGCTGGGTGCCAGGCGGGGCAGGTCACTCACCAGCAGGGTGGGCAGGGTTTTTGTCTTATTACTAGTTATTATACATTGCAATTATTATGGTGAGCTGTTATATACACGTGTCATTATTTAGGTCAGTGTAGTACTGTGTGTCACCTTAAATAAGGGTTATTTATAGGTGTTGAGGTGGAGCGGTAGCCAGTGACGGGGAAACATTCTTGCCACGGCCACCCCGTAACACTAACGGAATAAGTGTCCGTGTGACATGACCTTAAAGGCTGTGTCAAATGTCTTGTTGACTTGTGATTGGTCGAGAAGTTTTACAAACAGTTTGTCATTGGCTGGTGACTGATGACAAGTTTGATGACATCATTACTCGTCCAAGCCAGTCAAGGCCTTCCTACCTGTTAACTTCCTAACGAGGGAGGTTTGCTGGATACGGTAGTAAGGGCAGGTAGTATCTAGGCGGTGGGAGAGCGGGTCGTAGCTGGAAATACGACCTCGGTTGCTGGATCTGGGTCCAAGGCTCAATGGCCTCAGATCACTCGCCAAAACAACATTTGGACACAACAAAGAAACCACAATTACAGCATCCAAAGTATAGGCTCAGTGATGGATCATAAATGCTCTGCCTGGCTGCCTGGGCCTCTAACCTCCCTGACTCACATCATGACACCCTCCCTACCAAAAAAAAAAAAAAAAAAAAAAAGTTTATAGTAAAAAAAGAAGAAAAAAAAGCAGGAGGTCCGAATAATGTCCAAGTCAGAATAATGAAGGTCCGAATACGAGAGGGTTTACTGTACTTGAATAATTTTTTGGGTCTTTCTGATTGATTTTTTTTGCAATATGGTATATACTTGCATCCTTTACGCATGCAGCAAAAAAGCTGTGCCTTTCCAGAGAACTTTGCACACGTTTCTGACCTATACAGCCACGAGATATGTGTTTGTGCGTCGGACGAGGGCAGATTGTGTGATGCAGTTTGTGTCCCCTAATAAGACGTCATCAGCAGTATTCGCGTGGCGGCTGGAACGGGGCTGATACTTTTCCCGTGCTTTTTACAAGTAAGGTTTTTACGGAAATGTGGCGTGAATTTTTATTTTATTTTTTGTGGATTAGGTGTTTTAAATTAACATTCAACATACCTATGCAAAGAAAAAATGTGTCT
>JACEEZ010018871.1:0-145000 GCA_016584305.1 Chionoecetes opilio | reverse complement strand
TGGGTTGAAGATAAATTATAGAGGTTATGGTTCAAGAAGTAACAGTGTATAATATGGATAGCACTAAACCAGTAAGCTTACCTGTTGCCCTCTTTAGGTGCAAACTTGGAATGTTTGGACCCCTTGGCATTCCTTATGACCCGCACTGGTTTGCCTCCCTTCCAGTCTTTGGCCACTGCTCCTGCATTGTTGATGGCTGTGTTGCAATTCAAGGCCAGTGCTCTGGAGGAAACAACCCAAAAGTTGTACGTTACAACTAGGTAAATACTGGTTTAAAACATCCTTCCTTCCTCCTACCTTCACACACTACTCACCCTACCAGAGTCGGGGAGTGGCGGCTGGCAAAAAAATAAACTTTTGTCACTACAACCAGCCAGAACAACGTAGGCTACTAATCATTGATCTTATCTTGGGCTAATGGCATGTAGATCATAAATATTTTCATATTTCTTATTGGGTGTATAATCAAAGATGGTAAATTTTCAATACCAATTTTGTATTAATTTGCCTAGCACACAGGCAAACACACGCACTTGATGCCCGATGCAGAAGAGTTAAAGGTTTTGCGTTTTTGAGAGAAAAAAAAAGGGATGGGGAAATTTAAAGGTCCTAAGAACATGTTTGAACCTGAACTGTTTATCTTTATCAATGCATCTCGCTCCTGTAATGGTACTCAGGAGGGAAAAAACTTTACTTTCATGCATACCTAAGAATAACTAGCCCATGCTCTATAACAAATATGTCAATAAGTAACATAATGGTTCTTTGCCAGTATTTAAAACTCTTGACCTTCCCTACACTTTTTACAAAATTCAAAATGACGTTCTTATTGTTCAATCTTCACAAGCTGACCTGTTCATCCGGGTCAACTGCTGATCACAGGACTGCTCTGCTGTCCGCTTGTTGCCTGAGAGATCACGACCACCCGAGCCTGTGTAGGTAAATGATTCACCATTGTCCTCGTCATCCTCATAACCTCCGGAGAGCACAATACTGTAAGCCCCCTCATTCTCTCGGCCATGGATTCCTGCTACATGTGGTCGATGTATACCAGCCTCAGAGGCCTGAGAGGAAAAAAACAGGTGTCAGATGTGCTGCTATATCAATAATTCTGGGGTCTTCAACAAGTTCCAGTATACAAGACCTGTCCAAAGTTTAAGAGAAGTAAATCACTCACATTGCTGTTTTACAGTGAAGCTGGTATCAGAAACCAGAAGTGACAAGAGAAGTGTGACAAGATATATTGAGATAAGCAAGGTACAAAAGAACATTGACTGACTGTTTGTACCATACTTGCTATATAGTTACCGTATTTTTCGGTATATAAGACGCACCTCTATTTTCAAAAATATGTTAAAGTAATCGTCCAGACCATTTCATCATTCCTGATTTAATGCAGTCAAAATATAGCCATTATCGAGTATATCAACAATGTGTTGTCACTTTTTGCATCCAGTCACCCGTTTTTAAATGATCCGCGTTCAAAATCTGTAAATTCCCCGAGCTCTCAAAACACAACTGAAAACCAGCAGACGACGGACCACGGCTCGGTGACGTCACAGCAGAAAGCCTCCCACCCCGACCCAGATACAAATACACGTAGTAGACTCAGAAAAAAATATAGTACTTGAAGAATTTTGGGTGTTTCTGATATTTGTTTTTTGCGATATGGCATATACTTGCATCCTGTATGGGTGCAGCAAGAAAGCTGTGCCTTTCCGGAGAGCTTAGCACCCATTTACAACTTATACGGCGACGATATATGTGTGCAGACGTGTGGAGCGGCGGGGAGCGGCGGGTAGTAACGGGCGGTGTGTGGCAGATTGTCTCACTGAGCGAGACAATCTGCCACACACCGCCCGTTACTACCCGCCACTCCCCGCCGCTCCACACGTCTGCACACATATATCGTCGCCGTATAGGTTGTAAATGGGTGCTAAGCTCTCGGGAAAGGCACAGCTTTCTTGCTGCACCCATACAGGATGCAAGTATATGCCATATTGCAAAAAAAAAAAAATCAGAAACACCCAAAATTCTTCAAGTACAGTACAGGGAGGTCCCGTTATACGAGCATTCGGTATACGAGAATCCGATGATACGAGATGTGTAAATTAGGGTCTATTTTCAATATACGAGATAAAAAAACCAATGATAAGACATTCAAACTGGGGTGAGTAAAATTATCAAGTTAAAAATGCGAGCCCTACCACTCCCGGCTCCTGGGCTGGACAAAAGGGGATTTGGTTGACCCCAGTGAGGTCACCCCTAGCAAGCCGTGACCTGAAGGGTAATTAAGCATATGGCGGGGCCTGATATTTAGGGGTAATTAGCAGGTGTGCGGCCCCAACCTTGGGACCGCAGTCAGGTCACCCCTAGCAAGCCGTGACCTGAAGGGTAATTAAGCATATGGTGGGGCCTGACATTTAGGGGTAATTAGCCAGGTGTGGGGCTCCAACCTTGGGACCGCAGTCAGGTCACCCCTAGCAAGGTGTGACCTGAAGGGTAATTAAGCATATGGCGCGGCCTAACCTTTAGGGGTAATTAGCAGGTGTGCGGCCCCAACCTTGGGACCTCTACACTACCTTCTCTTGTATCAAGAGGCGTCCCATACATTACAACGTCTTTTTTGCTTGTTATGCATGTTATATGTTTAATTAATGTGCAGTTATGTTATTTTGTGTGCTATTTTCTCTTTCAGAATGCTTTTTCTACAGAATAGGTAGTACAGTGTGGATAACATAGACGCTGTGTTTGTTGTGTTTGCTACAGTTTATTTTAGCTTGAAAAACATGGTGTTTTTTCCTTCAGTTTTTTAATTGATGGGGTCCTGGAACCAAACCTATATTTTACCATTAGTTGTGTGTTTCGTTATACGAGATTTCGCTTTACGAGTATGCCAGGTGGAACCTAACTGCTCGTATCTTCGGGACCTCCCTGTACTATATTTTTTTCCGAGTCTATTACGTGTATTTGTATCTGGGCCAGGCTGGGAGGCTTCCTGCTGTGACGTCACCAGCATGTTTCCCGCCACGGCTGGAATGGGGCTATTGTTTTTCGCGCGCATTTTACAAAAGCCATGTTTTTAGGGAAATAAGGCGTGGAAATGAATAATTTTTTGTGGATTAGGTATTTTGAATGATCATTCAACATAATTATGCAAAGAAAAAATGGGTCTGGACGATTACTTTAAGGGGCAAAAGAGTCCAGTTATTATTTTCCTTTAACTGAAATTTCCATTCATGGGTATTTCAATGTTCATCACCAGCTTTGGCTATCATCTTCTTTCACTGATCAACCTGGTGAACAAGCCTTCAACTTTGGTATCCTCCAAGACCTAAAGCAGCTGGTGCAGCACCCTATCTATTCCAGACCATCTTGGACACACGCCCAATATTCTTGACCTTTTCCTAACCTCTAACCCTTCAGCTTACTCTGTGAAACTATTTTCCTCTGTTGGGCTCCTCCGAGCACACTCTTATTTCCATAACCTATCCCATCTATCCAGTACCACCTCTTGACCCATTTAAGCAGAGGTGCTTCTGGCATTACACCTCAGCCAAGTGGGAGGACCTAAGGCAGTACAGTAAAACCTCAGCCGGTCCCCAGGTTTCCGGAAACCCTCAGTATCCGGGGAAAAATCTGTCTAGCAAAAAAAAAAAAAAAAAAAAAAAAAAAAAAAAATAATAGTAATGAAAAAAAAAAAAAAAAAAAAATCCAAGAAAATTGCTAAATAATTACGAAATTCTGATTGGCTTAAGATTTGAAATACCCACGCCGTGTATTTACCTAGTTGTGATATACGGGAAATAAATTACACTCGTGGAGTCCCATCTCCTTGTCTCAATTGGTCAATCTTAGCTTTAAAAACATGAATACTTTTGGCATCTATAATTTCACTGTCCAGACTATTCCACATATCAATGCATCGATAGGGAAAACTGAACTTCTTAATGTCCTACAAGCACCTTTTCTTCTGAAGTTTATTTGTATGACCTCTTGTGGCTCCTACATACATGTCCTCTTTGTCATTTCTCTCCATTCCTGGTATAGCTCTATACATTGCTATCAAGTCTCTATTTCTTCTTTCTTCAAATGATGGCAACCCCAATTTCTTCAGCCTCTCCTCATAAGTCAGGTCTGATAGGCTGGGAACAATCTTTGTGGCTGCCCTCTGTATTCTTTCTATCTTCTTAACATCCTTCCTCTTGTGCAGAGACCAAACTACTGTGGCGTACTCCTGTCTAGGGCTTATCACGGCCACAATCAATTTCTTCATATGTCCTCATCCATATAGACAAAGGTCGTTCTGATGTTTGTTATATGATTATATGTAGCACCAACAATTCTATTAATGTGTTTCTCTGGTGATAAGTCATCCTGAATTATTACTCCAAGACCCTTTTCTTCACTGGCGGTTTACTTTCGCTTTCTGCCACCGCACAAGCAGTGCACCGATGTAAACAATGCCTTAGTGAACGAATAGACTTTGCCTGAAAACCAACATCTCCAGAGTAGGCCTATGCACCTCATCCACAACAGCCTCCGGTAAGTACATACTTACATACTTGTAGTCAGGAGATGCATTTCTGAGTATTCAGTATCTGTGTGAACATGTTCAGCTGAATGAAGTGACATGGGGAATTTTTGCTGCCGTTCACCCATCACCCCACCGTCATCCGTCTCATCTGTGCCTTCCCGAGGAAGACTAATCTACTCGCAACTGTGAATGATTCACAGGTGTACACCAGGGCAAATATCGTTAATCTTAACATCACTGTAATTCAACTTCTTCGTTTTTCACATTCGTAGGAATATACCCAAAGTATACGGAATTCCCAATTATCCGGCTCCTCTGAATCCTCGCGGGTGCCAGTTACTAGGGGTTTTACTGTACACACAAACCTCGATTTCCCGGATATCGGATTTGCCGGACAAAATCCAAGGTCCGGGGATATGTCAGTCTCGGACAATTTTTTTTTTTTTTTTTTTTTTACGTTGAAATGCCTGGTCCTGTTCGGAAATTGACCAAGTTGTCCGGCGGTCCAAGCGTCTCCTGTCACCCCTGGTCAGTGTCCGCGCCTCCCGTCAGGTGGCAGCATGCTCAGCGGTCGTATTGTTTACATTTGGGCACACAACATTCACGGTTCACCTGCACAGCCTCCTGTCAGTCACCTGACTCCCACTGCCCCTGGTGCAAGAACATTTCTGAGACTATTGAACACTTTCTGCTGCCTCCCGCCAGGTGGCAGCATGCTTAGCGGTCGTATTGTTTACATTTGGGCACATGACACTCACGGTTCACCTGCACCGCCTCCGTTAGTCCCCTGACCCCCACTGCCCCTGGTGCAGGAACGTCTCTTGAGACTATTGAACACTTTCTGCTGCCTCCCGCCAGGTGGCTGCATGCTCAGCGGACTTAAAAGTCCGCGGTGAGGTAGTTGATATTGTCGGTTGCCGGACAGTAAATACTAGAGTAGGATAAACGTCTGGGGGTGGGTAATGGCATCTGACTTTTTTTATTTTTTTTTTTTTTTTTTTTTACTTGCGATTCCCGGACTTTTGCGGTTCCCGGATCAGTGCTCCCCCCTATTAGTCCGGGAAATCGAGGTTTGTGTGTACTATGATTTTTCATCGAATGGTTATTGCTTCCATGTCAGAGACCCATCTCTTTGAGCAGGGCACATAACTGAAGTCATTGTCTCTGGCATGGAGGCATACATTCCACACACTTTCTCTAATCCGAAAGCCCATAAACCTTTGTTTAATTCAGCTTTTTCTTTTGCTGTCTAAGTTAGAGGTGGCTCAAAGATGGTACTGTAATCATCCATCTCTTGAAAGTCATGCCCCTTATATTTCTGTCCGTAATCTATATTTCTGTCCGTAATCATGGCAATTTTTTTTTCCACACACCAAAAACTCCTTCAATAGAAAATGTTAAAATCTTTCTTAATCAAACTCCTCTCATGACTCCTTTATCTACAGTAACCACAGAAAGTGTCTGGAGCAGGGCCCTTACATGATATGTGGTCAACCATATTTTAAGGGAGTAACAAACACACTAGTACATTTTCCTTCAATTTCAATTTCCTTCAATCAAGTCTGTGGCTTTTGTAGTCTTGCATGGGCGGCCTAAAACTTGAGAGGTGGCTGGTATTATGCCTGCAGGTAGGCCACTCGCTTTCTTGATCAAGGCAAAAAAGACTGCTTCAGTACGGCCCATCCTTGCACAAATTTCCTTCATAGACACCTTTTCCTCACGTAAGGCGAGAATACGCGCCTTCTCCTCTCTAGTAAACCTCTTATTTACCATCCTGAGTGCTTGTCTGAGGTTTGGGAGGCAAAATAACGGCAAGAACGAAGCCAGTCGAAGGTGGCAAAAATGAGCAAAGAACATAGTCCTCCCCCAACCATGCCTGGGGCAGCACTACCGGGTAAACTGGCTAGACAGCTACTTATAGTCATACTGAGCTGCCTGGCATGCGATATGACCGTTACACAAACTTATAGGCTGCTGAGCGTGGGATGTAGCAAGAGCTTTGTCATTACAATTCACGGGGCCCTGCTCCAGACACTTTCCGCGGTTACTGTAGCTAAAAACATCTCTAACCATTTTTCTTCTTCATCTTTCCCTCCTATGCTTCAACAAGATGGCTCCACGGCTGTCTTATCTATTTTTAAAGCTGAACTCTTTGCTCAAACCTTTGGTCACAATTCAATCTGGTTGATGAAAGGCTTGCTCCTCCTTCTCCTTCACCCTCTGCCTTTATTATATTTGTTATAAAGATGCTTCGTATTGATGTTTTCTATGACCATTCTGGCCTTCGTCCTTGGGAAGGCTTATGGTCATAACAGAGTCCCTCTTCTTTCCTTCTTGCTTAGTTTGCTCACATCCAACCTGTTCCTAAGAAGGGTGACTGTTCTAATCCTTCAAACTACCGTCCCATAGCTTTGACTTCCAACCTTTCTAAAGCTTTTGAATCTATACTTAATAAGAAGATTCTTAAGCATCTATCTGGTCACAATCTTCTATCTGATCATCAGTACGATTTCCGTAAAGGGTGATCTACTGGCAATCTATTAACTTTCCTAACTGAATCTTGGTCACCTTCTTTTAGAGGATTCGGTGAAACTTTTGCTGTTGCCATTGACATATCAGTAGCTTTTGATAGTCTGGCAAAAATCTTTGATTTAAAAACTACCCTCTTTCGGTTTCAATCCTTCTCTCTGCACCTTCATCTCAAGTTTCCTTTAAAACCATTCCATTGCAGCTGTTCTAGGTGGTCATTGTTCTTCTGCTAAGTCTATCAATGGTGGTGCTCCTCAGGGTTCTGTCCAATCATCCCTCTCTTTATATTATTCAATAATGATCTTCTAAGTGGTCTCAATGGCCTAACCACTCCTACACTGACAATTCTACCCTGCATTTTCAATGTCGTTCAACTCAACAGGAATAAAGTTATTCAAGGAGGAATGCCACAGAGCACCTAACTTCTGATCTTTCTATAATTTCTGAATGAGGCAAAGCAAACCTTGTTTTGTTCAATGCCTCAAAAACTCAATTTCGTCACCTATCTACTCGTCAAAACCTTCCAAACAACAATCCTCTCTTCTTCAATGACACTCAACTGTCTCCTTCTTCCACAATTAACATTCTTGGACTATCCTTTACTAAAAATCTGAACTAGAAATTTCACATCGCATCTCTTGCTAAATCAGCTTCTAAGAAGGTTGGTGTCCTATGGCATCTGCATCCATTTTTTTCTCCCTCCCAGTTGCTTGTTCTGTACAGGGGCCTTATACGCCCATGTATGGAGTAAGTCTCTCATGTTTGGGGGGATCATACAGCTCTCCTAAACAGGGTAGTCAAAAGCTTTTTGTCTCATCAACTCCCCTCCTCTGATTGACTGTCTTCAATCTTTAAATCACCACTGCAAAATTGCTTCTCTTACTATCTGCTATCGTTATTTTCATGCTCACTGCTCTTCTGAACTTGGTAGCTGCATGCCTTACCCCCCAACACCTCACGGCCTAGCTGCATAAGACTTTCTAGTCATCCCTATTCTGTCCATCTTACTCATGCAAGAGTTAACCAGTATCTTTGCTCTTTCATCTCCTTCACTGGTAAACTTTGGAACTCTCTTCCTGTTTCTATTTTAACATTTTCCTACTACATATATTTTTTCAAGAGAGGAGTGTCAAGACATGTCCCGAACTATCTTGACCCACCCCCTATTCTACAATCTCTTACTTATCTTGGCCCACCCCCTTTTCTACAATCTCTTACTGTCGTCTTTATAAGGACTGGTAACTAGCGGGGTTTTTGTTACATTTCTTTTTTACTCTTGGTTAGTTCTTTGAGATGTATAAAAATAAATAAAAAATAAATTAAATTAAATTACACCTAGTTACAATTCGATTTGGATGTAAGGCCCGGTTCACACTTCACGTTTTTGCTGGACGTAGTCTACGTGCGTCTTGTCATCAGTGACTCACAGTACGTCACAGTGACGTCACTTCCTGCCTGTGAAGTTTGAACCAGGCTCCGCGCGACCACCTGCTGGAGCAGTGTTGACGTCACTGACCTTGACAGACGTGCGTCCCAGCCTCACATTATTCGGAGCTCCCAATTCTTTGTCCGCGTCTACGTGGGCGTGGCGATCAGTGACGTCACTCTGACATCACTGATCGCCACGCCCACGTAGACACGGACAGCAAAAACGTGTAGTGTGAACCCCGCCTGACATTCTGACAAGTCTGACATTCAATGATACAAGTTATATCACTCAGTTTTAGAATTTTCAGCGAGAACTTACACGTAATTCTCTTTCCAAGCAATTTTAACTCAATAATATGAGTACACTAAAACTCTTATAACTCGGCATCGTATAACTCGGAATTTGATATAATTCGGCAAGGCAAAGACAGTCGGCAAAAATTATTATTATTTTTTTAAACACATCTATGCCTATAGTGCCTGTAAGCAGTGACCTCCAGGGGGGCTCAGATGGTAGGCCCTGGAGGCTCACTTGAGGGCTGTGATGGTTGGCCCTCGCCCGTGGTGGCGCAGGCAGGATTGTTATAGTGACGCCTGTGATTAGAGGCTCATGCCGCCCCCCTGTGTCCTCTGATTCACTCGCAGTCATAGGTAGAGTTAATGGACAGGGCATGTGGGGTTTCTTAGGCCATTCGACGGTGCAGAAAGATTTTAGTGGATTTATGAGTGGTATTTATGGGTAAAAGTTATTTACAATTATTATTATTATTTCCCCCCCCCCCCCCCATATCAGAGGAGGGCATTTGCATAATTCGGCATATTGAATAGCTCAGCAAGGGCCAGAGCCCCTATCGTGCCGAGTTATAAGGGTTTTAGTGTATGATGATATACGCATGTATATTTTCTAGAATTTTTGCGCTGATATAACCTCTAAACTTTCAATCGATCATAAAGGTAAGACACTTTCATCATAAAACTTGAACTTACAGTGCAATATTTGTGCTTAAATAATGGCAAAAACAATCTATTATTGGTTGAACAGAGGTAGTAAGACAGACGGTAACTTTATCTATAAATGTTACCCTTCTGACAGTATGACCCGCTGATATGTTTGTTTATCAAAGTCTCTCTAAGCAGGAGTAGTGTATAGCTCCTTTGCCATGCATAGACTGTACATATGGTATTTATGCAGTCTTAAGCTTTTCTAATGGGAAAGTGGAATTTCATAGGTCTCAATACATATGAAACTTTAAAATGACATGATATTGGTCCTAGTCCTTGCTGTAAAAGGTACAGTGTGCCTAGGAAGGCATTACATTTTTTTATCTTCGGTGTATAGGATGCAGGGTGATTTTGAGACCAGTTTTTCTGGAAAAAAAAAGTCTTACACACCAAAAAATACGGTAGTTGCACAAATCATGTTTTGAAGGGCAGCATCCAAGTTTCCATCGGGTCAGCCTTTGTCACCTGATGGCAGCTTGCCAAGCCACATAGTAAGGGACTACTTGTTCATTAATTCCTTCACTTTCTAGATACTTTCTCAAGACTTTATAACACATTTTCAGCAGTCTAGTACTCTACCTTCCATTTCAAAGTGATTAACTTGCTTCCTAGTCATTCTCCTCCTTTCTCTTCACAAATCCAACATAATCTGCTTAATTCTATTGTTTTTCTGATGGTCTCAATCCCAAGTCTGCTTCTAAATTCTTCTCATGTAAGCCAGCCCAATACAAACATTCTGTAAAGATGCAGCTGAACATAATTTCTATAATTAGCTCCAAAAAATATTTCTCATTACAAGACTAAGGAAAATATTTACTTAGAAACACCAAGGCAATATCATACCTGCAACCTAAATCTCCATAGGGTGCCAACCTCCACACCAGGTACAGGACCAAAGTGATTCTGTGGAACAATGGTGCACACCTTCTGGCGACCAGCACATGCAAACCCTTTGCCCCAATCACGGGATGTGTTGCCCTTGGCAGATACCATCTTGGCCTTCTTCTTGCTGTCCTTCAGCTTCTCTCCAGCCTTTACAATTTCAGTGTCATCATTCTTACACAGTGGACAAAACCTGAAAAACAATATTACACACTGATGATACCTGTGATAAATTGAATATTGACAATTGGATCCTCTATATTCTCAGTATACTTGTGTTTACTTAAGAGGAGCATCCGGCAAAGATATTGAATAAAGTTGGGAAAGTATGAAAATATCTTTAAAATTTTCTGAGTAGTGGCATGGCCTTAGCAGTAACATATTGGAGTTTTAGCACAACATTCCTATTGTTTATGTAGTTATAGCTTGTTTATAGCTGTCTTTTGACTGTTTCACCCATGCCTCGCCCTTCAAGTCGGAAGATTAGCATGAGGACTATTTCAAAGAAGGGAAGGCAAGCAAAAAAACTTTTTTTTTTAATTGAATTTTTTTATATTTATTTATTATTTTTTAATAATACTTTCACTTTTGAGCGAGAGGGAAGGGGGACTAGGAGCATGAAAAACTATTCCTAAGCAGCCTAATTCCGATTCCTAAGATCCTAAGCAGAAGAGGTCACAAGAAGAAGAAGCCAATCTGCTGAGTCTCCAAAGGCAGAACGTAAACATTACAGCGTGAGGACCATGGAGGTAGAATATAAAGGGAGGGGCCGAGGCGCGAGAACAGTGAGGTCATTCTGGTCGGCCGGCGGCTATTGAACGACTGGCAGAAAGGCTGGTGGTAGGAGCCGCTCCCTTGCCCTGAGCTGACTATGCTGACAAGAAAAAACCCATTATAACATATGAAGCAGGTCACGAGGAGAACGTTGATAGAAAAAAGTATGATGTGGTGGTTGTTGTTGTAGTGATAATGTGGTAGTGATGGTAATAGTAATGATTGTGGTGAAATTGGTTGTGACGGTGGTTGTGATATTGCTGGTGGTGGTTTTGGTGTTGTAGGAGTGGTGATGGTGATAAAGTAGTGATGATATTGTTGGTGGTGTTAGTGATGCTGTTGTGGTGGTGATGGTGATGTGGTGGTGTTGATGATGGTGAAGTTGATGTGGTAGTTGTACTGATGGTGATGTGGTGGTGTTGATGGTGAAGTTGATGTGGTAGTTGTACTGATGGTGATGTGGTGGTGTTGATGGTGAAGTTGATGTGGTAGTTGTACTGATGGTGGGCCATATTCAAGAAATTTTCTCGATGCGTTGTGTCGCGGCACGGTAATCAAGAATCAACAGAGGTAACGCAACGGGTGGAGATTTGAGTCAGCTGATTCGCGAAAACATGCACATCCGACCTTCATCCTGCTGTGCACTTATTCCATCCTATTTCTTCCCAGACCATTACAGGTGAGTTTTCAACACAACCGAGAGTAACATGCATACCTTGTGAATGCACACGTGTCATAATTAAGGTAAAATCAGCTCCAGGCCTTATATAGGTGTGTGAACTTGTGAGGAAGCTCGTCGGCGGTGGAGGTGGAGGGCAGCCATTGTGTGGAGCAGCACTGGCGGCCAGTGGCGGGCCGTTCAAATGTATTCGCAAGCATTACTCGGGCCCATTTTTTCTACACCAACGCCTCAGACAAGTGGCGAACACTAACTAAGCTATTATTTTAATGGCAGAAATGATAAATTACACTAGTAAAATGTAATAGATATGTATAAAACAGTCAAAATACTGATGCCGCCTTGGACTCGCTTGTGTTTGTACACCTGCTTTTGCAGCCACCGCTTGTGTTGGTACGACTGTCAAATACCCACCAGTCGGGCATTTCTTGTAGATGCCACCGGTGGAGCTACGACTGTGGGGAATCTCCACCTGCCGGGATTTGACGAGCATTCTTGCATATAGCCCGGTGATGTGATGGTGGTGATGGTGAAGGAAGTTGATGTGGTAGTTGTACTGATGGTGATGGTGAAGTTGATGTGGTAGTTGTACTGATGGTGATGTGGTGGTGTTGATGGTGAAGTTGATGTGGTAGTTGTACTGATGGTGATGTGATGGTGGTGATGGTGAAGTTGATGTGGTAGTTGTACTGATGGTGATGTGGTGTTGATGGTGAAGTTGATGTGGTAGTTGTACTGATGGTGATGTGGTGGTGTTGATGGTGAAGTTGATGCGGTAGTTGTACTGATGGTGATGTGGTGGTGGTGATGGTGAAGTTGATGTGGTAGTTGTACTGATGGTGATGTGGTGGTGGTGATGATGGAATTTATAATTCATCGGTCCCTATCTTATATATGAGTGTATATTGTTCCGATAGGAATATATCCGTGCTACTATAGCGTGCGGTCTACCGCACATTTTCGGGATATTTGCACTTCAGGCTGCAACTTACTATTGTTGTAATTATAATAGTCTCATATCTCCTCTATCTACACTATAGTTAATACAAATATATACAAAACTCACTCACTTCACTGGCCAGTAGCATACACACACTCTCTCTGTCCCTCTCTCTATGTACATATAGTCATTTAAGTACGTATTATAATTTTTGTACTTATATTTCACTTTTTCATGTATTTCTTATTTATGTCTTAAATAAAAGTTGTAATATAATAATACATGTGCATAATACCCATCAACCTCCCTGGAAATAATGCACAGTGCGTTGTGAGAAGCGAGTTCTGCCAGTCGTGGGCGGAGCTTCAGCCCGACAGCCGAACCTCACTATCTGGTGAAGAGCGGGGCTGGGAGGGCACCTCCAGTTATATAGTACCTCCATGGTGAGGACAGATTAGTTGATTTGAATGTCTTATGGTATTTGAAATACTTGTAACAGGTAAATACTGAGGTACTGAGTACTGAGGAAGTACTCAAGTTGTGTGTTGTGCAGCGCAGCACCGTGCAGTGCGGGTAAGGGCGGAATTGTCTTGCTTTCATATCGCCAGATCGTGTTGTATGAATACGAATAGTGTTGTGCGGATGAAGTGGTTGCTCAGACCCCCACCGTGTTGTACGAAAATCATGTTGTACGAACCCGTGTTGTACGAGGATGCAGTGTACTAGTTTTCTTACTGCTCTCTCCACTCCACCCTTACTTTCTAACATGTCATTAAGATAACAAAACTGTTTCACTTCTATTACATCACCATTCACTTCTATAGTTTCTACCTCTACCTCTTCTGGCGGCCCCCTCTGTTGATTCTTCTTATACACACTGGACAGCAGAAATCTACCACCCCATTCAGGTTTCCTAGTCCCAAACATCTTTTATGGCACCACTTGTCACATTCCTTGCATCGAATAGAGTTTACTACTACTCCACTATCGCACACTCCACAGGGAAACCTTCCCATGTGTATAGTTTGCTCTATTTTCTTGCCAGTTACCATCATCTTCGTCCTAAACATATTCACCTTCAGACCTCTTCAAAAATAATGGACATAAAGGCAGAAAAAAGGAGGAAAGTGGCTGGAGACTAGGAGAGAGAGACACATACATGCATCTCCTCCAATACCTCGGCCAGCACTGAGACTGAGAGCATAGGCATCCTCCCTCACCACACTGTTGCCTCGACAAATGTGCCAGACACCCCTAGAATGCATCAAAATAATTGATAAAAACATTTTAATTGATATTAACAACTTGAGACCCAGATATATTCAGACCCCTTCCTTTGCTATATAAAATTGTGTATTGTTAGCCATAAATTACGAAAAGTAACCAAATACAGGGAAGTCCCGAAGATACGAGCAGTTAGGTTCCACCTGGCATATTCGTAAAGCGAAATTTCGTATAGCGAAATACATAACTAATGGTAAAATATAGGTTTGGTTCCAGAACCCCATCAAAGACATGTTTTTCAAGCTAAAATAAACTGTAGCGGTCCCAAGGTTGGGGCCGCACAGCTGGCTAATTACCCCTAAAGGTCAGGCCGCACACCTGGCTAATTAACCCTTCAGGTCACGCCTTGCTTGGGGTGACCTGACTGGGGTCAACCAAAATCCCCCTTTGTCCAGCCCGGGAGTCCTGTATTAAGTCAGTTACCTACCAACCACTACAGTGAGAGGAACACCAATCCTCCTCTCCCTGTGTTCCTCTCACTGTGGTGGTAGGTAGGTAACTGCCAGAAGCTGGTATAGGAAGCCAGGACGGGAACCCAGGAACGGAGGTGCTGGAGGAATTTGGGTCACGAGCGAGTCAGGTCCATGCCAGGTGCTTGACCTTTAGGGGTAATTAGCCAGGTGTGCAGCCCCAAGCTTGGGGCCACCACAACATTATCATACAGCCCAGATATATACGTGGTAGGGCGTGCATTTTGAACTTGGTAATTTTACTCACCCCAGTTTGAATGTCATAGCATTGGATTTTCGATCTCGTATATTGAAAATAGACCCTAATTTACTCAGCTCGTATCATTGATTTCTCGTATACCGAATGCTCGTATAACGGGACTTCCCTGTACAGGGAGGTCCCGAAGATACGAGCAGTTAGGTTCCACCTGGCATACTCGTAAAGCGAAATCTAGTATAACGAAACACATAACTAATGGTAAAATATAGGTTTAGTTCCAGGACCCCATCAATTATATATATATATATATACATATACAGGAGAACCTCGTTTAACCGGCATTTAAAACAACGGCAGCCTCAAAACAACGGCACTAATCGACCCAGGCTTTTTTTTTTTTTTTTTTTTTTTTTTTTTTTTTTTTTTCCACTGATAAACTCTGGAACTCTCTTCCTGTTTCTGTTTTTCCACTTTCCTATGACTTACATCTTTTCAAAAGAAGAGTAACAAGACACCTCCCGAACTAAATTGGCTCACCCCACTTTTTTATTTTATTCTCTGACTGTCTTCTTTATAGGGACTGGCAACTAAGCGGCCTTTGTGTTACCCATTTTTGTTGTGCCCTTGGCCAGTTCCTTGTGATGGAAAAAAAAAAAAAAAAAAAAAAAAAAAAAAAAAAAAAAAAAAAAAAAAAAAAAAAAAGGATTTTGGGGGATTCCATAAAAGTAACTCTCAAAACAACGGCAAAATGAGTTATCCGGCATGCGCTCCCCCCCGAGGGTGCCGGATAAACGAGGTTCTCCTGTATATAGAAAAAAAAAAAAAAAAAAAAAAAAAAAGACATGTTTTTCAAGCTAAAATAAACTACACTACCCTCCCGAGTTTCGCACTTGCTTTCTTCCGGAGGCATAGCGCGAAACTCGCGGATCGCGAAACTCGGGTATTATAAACCTTGTAAAAATGCTTATTTAGTCCGGTTTTTTTTTTTGCTTTTTTTTTGGTGTGTGTGTTCCTACAGCGCCGTTAGGCAGTGACCTCCAGGGGTGGGATGGTAGGCCCTGGAGGTTAACTTGAGGGCTGTGTACCTACCGTATTTTACAGCTTATAAGACTCACTTTTTCCCCAAAAAAATATCCTGAAAATGCCCCAAGCCCCTGTCCACCCAGCAGTGAATGGGTACTGGGTGTTAGCCTAGGGTTTGTGACCCGCTTCCCGGGGTGGTGGCTTCGGCCAACACTACGTAGAGAAGTGGAAGGAGGAGAGGAGCTTGAGATTGAGCTTGAGTTGGGAGTCACCCAGCGGATGCTGCTTTGGTCTGAGTGAGTGAGCCTGACACATATCTTGTCAGCTGATGGTTGTGTGACAGTGTTATACGACAATAACACTGTCACAATGCCTTCCTCTCTTTTCTCCTGTCTCCTCCAGTACCACCAGAAACCACAGTACCACACACGTCATGGTTGATCCCTTATAAAGGAGTATTTTGAGGTAAATAGTACGGTAAGGTGCTACTTATTTCGAGGTGGTACCTATCTTATGCGACACCGGCTGTTCCTGTAGAGAAAAACACAAACAAATGGAAAAAAACAAAGCAAAACTACATACAGCTATACTAAGCCTATTATTATACTATACTAAGCAGGAAGGAAGGAAGACGTGTCCCGTACGTCTCTTATGGAAGGCGGTAGCAGAGTGGGTAGCGTCAAGATATATGTCAAGCTCGAGCACGAGCTTGACAGACGACCTACAAAGTGATACTAAGCAGAAAAGGTCACAAGAAGAAGAAGAAGTCTCAGAGTGGCGTTCTCGGTGATCCGAGTTCGATCCTTGATGAGGGCTGTAAAATCCACTTAAAATCTTTCTCTGCACTGTTGAGTGGCCTAAGAACACCCACATGCTGCCCATTAGCTCTACCTTCGATTGCGAGTGCATCGGAGGACACAGGGGGGCGGCATGAGCCTCTAATCACAGGCGTCACTATAGAAATTCTGTCTGCACCACCACGGGCGAGGGCCAACCATCACAGCCCTCAAGTTAATCTCCAGGGCCTACCATCCCACTCCTGGAGGTCACTGCCTAACGGCGCTGTAGGCACACACACACACAAAAAAAAAAGCGACACTCGGGGATATAAAGCGCGAAAGTCGGGATGATAAGAATTTAGGACTCGGCGCAAAACTCGAGGATCGCAAACTCGCATAGCGTGATACTCAGGAGGATAGTGTATAGCAAACACAACAAACTCTCAAATATAGGGCTCTATATACCACACCGCCGCACCACCACAAACACAGTGAATTAAGAGTGTGACAGCACAGTAGGACAGAGCACAAATAAGTCACAATAAGCACATTAAGTAAACCAGCAAATCACTAAAATCGACTCACAAGGCACAATACATACAAGCAATAAAGACGTTGTATGTACTCTTCGGGACGCCGCGTGATACACTAGACTCGAGAGTCGAGAGGGTACGCCGGTAGGTAAGGGACAAGGGAGGGGTGCGCAGACCTCTTCCACTGCCCAAAAACTCGTCTCTGCGTATCTGAATCATTGTACATCGTCCAGCTGGGGAGAAGCCACGAAGCACTTTATCACCTTTTTTTGGTAAGAAGTCCGACGTCGGTCGTAACAGGAACCCACAGCGCGGCAAAGTCGTAGGTTTGGTCGTAAACGTGCACACTGGCCAATGACTGCTCGAGACTGGTATTAGCAGAAGTAGGGAGTCTCCAGGCTCGCTTATTATTGCTTGGTATGCTATGAAATATCATTTCTCTAGTGAATGTAGACATATGATTGCATTTGGATGGATATTAGTCATATATATGAGTAAAGAGATGAAATACAAGCAAGGGTCTCATCCACGTCTGGCAGCGCGGCCTTTGGCAGCAGCAGCAGCAGCAGCATCATGAAGCCCATGAGGTGGATATCAACACCAAGGGAGATAGATGTCTTTGGTAATATTTAGTAGGGGTGCGAGAACCCCTTGAGGAATCCTATGATCCCTGGTGATATCCTATGGTGCTATCACATGTGTGGGAGCTGACCTGACTTCTTTAGGAAGGCACAGGTAGCTACAGCTGATAACGGGGTGTTGTGTGGGCGGTGGAAATCGGCCGTCGCCCGCAATTCCCCGCCAGCGGAGATCACCTTGGTAATTATTTAGTAGGGAAGCGAGGACCCTTTGAGGAATCCTATGAACACTGGTGATATCCTATGGTGCTATCACAGACATAAGAGCTGACTGTCTTCTTCAGGAAGGCACAGGTGAGGCGAATGACGGCGGGTTTTGACTCAAAACTTTTGAGAGGCGGCGGGCGCCACCTCCGCCACGGTAGGTTTGGGCAGACTTAAACGTCTTATTACTCGTTATTATACAACCTAGTGATTATGGTGAGATGCTATATACACGTGTCATTATCTAAATCAATGTAGCACCGTGTGTCAGCATAAATAAGGGTGATTTATTTAAAGATGTTATGATAAGGTGACTGCTGGCGGGGCAGTGAGTGACGGAGAAATTCTTGCCGCAGGGCCGCCCCATAACAAATATTCACTCTTTTAACCCACATACACACCTTCTACCACCAAAACACTAGCAACACAGGCTCCTTACTTATATATTTTACTATCTGATACATTAAAACTCCTTAAAACGCAAGCATTCCAAATAAAACGATAATTAGTTTTAGATGACGGGGACAGAAGGCAGGGAGAGGCAGTCTGGCATGCCATTCTTGCCTAGAAATATGTCTCGCTGGCTTATCGTACAACCTTAGGTAAAATCATATAGTCAGTAAATGACTTTATAATTTTAGTAAATAACTTGGTAATTTTACTCACCCGTTTGAATGTCGTAGCATTGGATTTTCGATCTCGTATATTGAAAATAGACCCTAATTTACACATCTCGTATCATCGGATTCTCGTATATCGAATGCTCGTATAAGGGGACCTCCCTGTATACCAAATGAGTTAGTGGACAAGGATACTAAACAGGTCATATCTATAAAATATTGCCTGTATTCACAAAAAATTGTCTAATGGTACCCAAATTACAATGGAAATTACATTCTGGGCATGAAGGGGTTAATCTATCAATATAGATGTAAACAAAAAGTGGGCATGACGCAGCCTGTCACGGGGTGCGCGGGACCTTTAAAGTGTCCCTTTAGATATCCCAATTTTGCTAAAACACTTTATGTGAGTGTTGCTATAGGCCTGATGTATCTGTATGAAGATTTTCGCAATTTTTGTAATATTTTTCAAAAATTGGTTGAAGAAATCATTCGGACAGTCCCCGTAAGTGTCAAAAGGAATGTGAAATTTGGCAAAATGGTAAAGATAAGGAATTTCAGGAATTTTAGTTTGTAATGGTGGTATTGGTAATTATCATATGTTGATATTCTGGCAACCGCTGGCTGTACGCATGGCGACAAGCCGTTTGTTTGTCACGAGCAGCCAGGTCAGCCCGCTGCCCTCTGACCCGACCCCACTTCATCACAGTCTCTCACTGCGAGTGGACGCTCTCACCTCCCCGACCTCGGACCACCTGCTCGCCCATGTGGCGACTACCTTGGATGCTGTTGCAACCTCCTGCACCGCCCTGGCTTCCACTACGGGCCTTCCACCATCGTTTCGGATTCAGCTACCTTTCTTCACATCTCAACACAAGAACCTTCCGTTACACTGGTGAACAGTGTTGGTCCTGGTGAGCTGATTCTTGTACTCCTGTATGACTCCTGGACTCCACGTGGCTTCCTGACATTGCATCGCTGCATGCTGCCCTTCCTATGGATGTCCCTGGCTGTCACGCTTCCCCATGTGCATGCCCTTGTCGTCCTCTACGTGACCTCCCGCCCACAATGTGGCTTCCTGATGTGCATCGCAGTTTCCTGATCTGTGCCGCTTCCACACGTGGCTTGCCTGTCGTGCATCGCAGTTTCTTTGGCGTCTGCGTACATCCTGCCTCTCTACACCCACGAGGTAAATACGTGCATCGCTGTCTACGCCACGAGGTAACTTCCTGCTTTGCTTGGCTGCTGCCTTCGACGCTGCACACCCACATGCATCGCCGTCCATCTTCGGTCTGGTTCCTCCTGCTGCGCCTTCGTCAAGTGTTCCAGCCCATCGACGCCCGACCCCCTCTTCATCACGCCCTCGACAACACCGGTACTTCATTAGCATATGATTATATGAGTGTTTCTTAAGGGGGGCGTTCAGTGAAACTTTAAATATGGCTCCGATCCCCCTGAGGTTTTTACATGATAAACTACAGTATTATGCAGTATTCCTGGCCAAGTTTGAAGACGACAGGATTCTTACTTTGTTTACATGAATATTTTTTTATTAAATTTGGGCGTTTTTTTGCAAACTTTAATTTCTATCTCCTTCCTCATAAATGATCATATGTCAATTGGCTTTATACCACTCGATAACACAATCACTCCTCTACATTTGTAAGTATGATTTTAGCTGTCGTAGTGAAATTGGATTTTAAACAATTTTTTTCATATTGTACTGAATTTTACCATAGATTTTTTCGTTTTTAATGTCGCGTGCATTTTGGAGCGATGAACATACTCCCAAAATTGCCTATTGCATGCTTCTGTCAAATGCTGCAATCAGATTCGGAATAAGTCAAACCGTTTTAGAGGTTATAGAAAATATTCACCACTAATGAGGGAAAAAGTTATGAGCAGTTAAAGTTTATTTGACATACTTTGACATTCACTGAACTAAACAGCATTCCAGGCATCTATAATTTGTATTTTGACTAAAAACAACCAATTTAGAGATTTTGGCACCTGCTCCCCTTTTTTTTTATATACAGGGAGGTCCCGAAGATACGAGCAGTTAGGTTCCACCTGGCATACTCGTAAAGCGAAATCTCGTATAACGAAACACATAACTAATGGTAAAATATAGGTTTGGTTCCAGGACCCCATCAATTTAAAAATAATAAAAAAATAAAAGACATGTTTTTCAAGCTAAAATAAACTATAGCAAACACAACAAACACACAGCGTCTATATTACCCACACTGTACTACCTATTCTGTAGAAAAAGTATTCTGAAAGAGAAAATAGCACACAAAATAACATAACTGCACATTAATTAAACATAAAACATGCATAACAAGCAAAAAAGACGTTGTAATGTAGGAGACGCCGCGTGATACAAGAGAAGGTAGTGTAGCGGTCCCAAGGTTGGGGCCGCACACCTGCTAATTACCCCTAAAGGTCAGGCCGCGCCATATGCTTAATTACCCTTCAGGTCACGCCTTGCTAGGGGTGACCTGACTGCGGTCCCAAGGTTGGGGCTGCACACCTGCTAATTACCCCTAAATGTCAGGCCGCACCATATGCTTAATTACCCTTCAGGTCACGGCTTGCTAGGGGTGACCTCACTGGGGTCAACCAAATCCCCCTTTGTCCAGCCCGGGAGTGGTAGGGCCTGCATTTTGAACTTGATAATTTTACTCACCCGTTTGAATGTCGTATCATTGCAGTTTCGATCTCGTATATTGAAAATAGACCCTAATTTACACATCTCGTATCATCGGATTCTCGTATACCGAATGCTCGTATAAAGGGACCTCCCTGTATATATATAAAAGGATATTACGCGCCCGAAGGTGTTTAGCATTTTTTTAGTTTTTTTTGATCTCGTAAATGTATTTGCTATTACAGGAGAACCTCGTTTAACCGGCATTTAAAACAACGGCAGCCTCAAAACAACGGCACTAATCGACCCAGGCTTTTTTTTTTTTTTTTTTTTTTTTTTTTTTTTTCTCCCACTGATAAACTCTGGAACTCTCTTCCTGTTTCTATTTTTCCACTTTCCTATGACTTACATCTTTTCAAAATAAGAGTAACAAGACACCTCCCGAACTAAATTGGCTCACCCCTCTTTTTTATTTTATTCTCTTACTGTCTTCTTTATAGGGACTGGCAACTAAGCGGGCTTTGTATTACCCATTTTTGTTGTGCCCTTGGCCGGTTCCTTGTGATGGGAAAAAAAAAAAAAAAAAAAAAAAAAAAAAAAAAAAAAAAAAAAAAAAAAAAAGGGATGTTGGGCGATTCCATAAGAGTACTCTCAAAACAACGGCAAAATGAGTTATCTGGCATGCGCACCCCCCCCGTGGGTGCCGGATAAACGAGGTTCTCCTGTATTTGCAAATTTTTACCAAAATTGATAAAAAAAAAAATGAGAAAATCACATCTTTATCCCTCTTTCCAATGATATATTGTTTATTAAATTCGGTACAATAATTGCGGTTATTAAAGGAAAACTGGAAAAAGGAAAGTTTTTCAGAAGAGACGTCTTCTCCCTCTACTTCTTCACTACTGAGGCCTTGAGACGACCCTCTGTCTCACACAGAGGGACTGAGAGGTGCCAGTTTGTCTATGCCAGTGAATATCATGAAAAAAATTGTAGGGATATTTTTCGGGGGGGAGAAGGGGGGGAGAAAATCAGCCATAACTCTTTCAATTTTTCTTCTTTTTTTATAATACTTTGTCACAAGCTTGCCCAAGTGTTCAACTGGGCATGATAATTTTTTGGAATGTTTTGATAGTTTCTCGGAAATATTCGTGGGACGCCCCCCTTAAGTTCATTTTGGCCTCTTGGACATTTGCTGAGTGCCTTTGTGTTCAGTGTTCTGTGTTACTTAATGCGTTCATTTTAGGCTTCTTGGACACTTGAAAGAGCCCTTTTAGTGTTGTGTTTCTAACGCGTTCATTTCGGTCTCTGGACACTTGTGAGACCCTTTACTGTGTGATATTATTATTATTATATTTTTTTTTTCATCCCCCGCCACTCACAAGATGGCGATATCTGTGACCTCCCACACGCCTGCCGCCCGTCCGGCTCCCCCTTCCCCAAGCACCACCCCCTTCCCCCTGTTTCTGGCCCATGCGGTCATTCCCTCCCTCACCCCCGCCATGCTGCGCCTTCGACTCTTGTCTCCCTGGGTCACGTGGCTCAGAGATTATCCCCCCCGTCTCCCTCGCCTCGCCGACCCTCGCGGTCGGATCGGGAGATTATCTCCTTGTCTCCTCCACCCGACGCCCCTGATGTCGGCCACCCATCGGCGCCCATACGGCCGCCCCTATGATGCTGATGGACGTCCCACTTGATTTATAACTTGTTGCATTGCCATGTCATTATTTACCTTTTTATGACTTCCTTTCTGGTTTCTGCAATTCTTTCACAGCCTTTTCTGCTTTTATTTGCATGTTTGGTTAGCTTTCTACACTTGATTTTGATATTTTTTTTTTTTTTTTTTTTTTTTTACATCACAAGGAACTGGCCAAGGGCACAACAAAAATGGGTAACACAAAGCCCGCTTAGTTGCCAGTCCCTATAAAGAAGACAGTAAGAGAATTAAAAAAAAAAAAAGAGGGGTGAGCCAATTTAGTTCGGGAGGTGTCTTGTTACTCTTCTTTTGAAAAGATTTAAGTCATAGGAAAGTGGAAAAATAGAAACAGGAAGAGAGTTCCAGAGTTTACCAGTGAAAGGGATGAAAGAGTAAAGATACTGATTAACTCTTGCATTAGGAAGATGGACAGAATAGGGATGAGAATGAGTAGAAAGTCTTGTGCAGCGAGGCCGCGGGAGGGGGGAGGCATGCAGTTAGCAAGTTCAGAAGAGCAGTGAGCATGAAAATAACGGTAGAAGAGAACAAGAGAAGCAACATTGCGTCGGTGATTTAAAGATTGAAGACAGTCGGTCAGAGGAGGGGAGTTGATGAGACGAAAAGCTTTTGACTCAACCCTGTTTAGGAGAGCTGTATGAGTGGATCCTCCCCAAACATGTGAGACATACTCCATACATGGGCGGATAAGGCCCCTGTAGAGAGCAAGCAATTGGGAGGGAGAAAAAAAAGGACACAGACGCCAAAAGGATGCATCTGTTGCATGCATTTCACTCTGTGCTCGCACTGTGATCTTTCTACCCCACTTTCCTCTGTGGCTTGGTTTTGATTTGGCTTTTTGTTGCACGCATTTTTTTTTTTTTTGTGCTTGGCTAATTTTTTATTTTCTGTCAATTATCTTTGTGATGTTCATCTTTACTTCCACTTACCCTTGTGGCATGATGTTTTGCTATTCAACTAGCTTCCTTGTTGCATACATTATTTTCTGTGCTCGCACGTGGCTTCTTCCTGTTTCACTTGTTGTGATTCTTAGCTCTGCATTCTCCACCATATTTTTTATCTTGTGGTATGGTATTGCTTGTGCTCCTTTTGTAGTTTCTGTTACATGCACGTGACACCTTGTGCTAGTAATTGGCTCATTTTCTTTGTATGTTACTTTCTTGTGATTAACATTTACTTTCTGCACGCTTATCAGTGTAATTAACTTCCTTCCGCCCGCTTCCTGCTTGTGTGGCTCATTTTCTTTGCATGTCACTTTTCCTTGTGATTCTGCCTGTTTTGCTTCTACCTGTGGTTTTGCTCCCTTTACTTCCTTATATATGTATTGTGTGTGCAATTTATTATCCCTTTTTGGAGTTGCAATTTAATCATTTGTTATCTATGTTTGCTATCTGGCAATTATGTACCTTGATTCACTTGTTATTGTTCATGTCCCTTTCTGTGTTGTATAACGTGTGGGCACGTTGTTCTTTTTCATGGGGGGAGGAATGCAATGGTGGTATTGGTAATTATCATATGTTGATATTCTGGCAACCGCCGGCGTGCGCTTGGCGAGTCTGCTTTGTCACGGGGCAGCCCAAGTCGCCCGCTGCCCGCTGACCTCATTCCCACTTCCCCACAACACTTCACAGCGTTAACACGCTCTCACTTGCCTCGACTGTGCCGGGCTGGCCAGACTCATTGTCTTGGCTTCTTCTATCCCTCCTCGTAAACATTCAATATACTACATCAATACGGCGACCCGAGTATTCTCTATCCCTGCATCATCGTCAACTAAGGAGGTAACTTATCAATCACCAGGCGCGCCCTTAATGGGCACGATAGAACTTCACCACGCTGCCTATAGACCTCTCGCTACCTACTCGCTACCACCGTGGCTGCTACTTACACATGCCCTGCAGTCCACTACAACTACACGCCTAGATTTCCTAAAACAAGTGTCTTGCTATAACTATGTGCAATCATGATTATGGAAGCATGAAGGGTGAGATGAAAGAAAGAGTGGTGTAAGGGAGGAGTGATTGGATCTCTAAGACGCATGATGAAAGAAGGACTGAGCATAGTTATAAAAGGGGACAAAAGATGCAACAATTGTACCAGCAATCCCATATGCAAGTGAGATCCATGTGGAATGAAAGACAAGGGTCAAGGATCCAAGCAGTTGAAATGAGTTATTTGAGAAGTGTCTGTGGTGTGAGAAGAATGAATGGTGTAAGTAATGAAAGTGTGTAGAACACATTTGTACGTCAAGTAAGGTTGAAGGGGTAAAGGGCGGCACTCTGAGGTGGTTTGATCAAATAAAAAGAATAGCAGAAAGTGAGATGATTAAGGGAGTATGCTATTATACTGTATTGTTACATTCTGCAGTATTCTACAGTATTGTTGCTACACTTAAGCTTAGTGTCAAGTCCAGAAGAATCTTAAGAGATAACCATACTGTGTTTCATCTTGAGAAGCTGAGGGACTTGACATGTGCCCACAAGTATGCAGTGGCAGTCTCAAATCAGTTTGATGTGCTTGGTGCCCTCAAGGACCCTGGGGAGCGCCCGAGGTCACGGCGTGGTTTTGTCTCGACTGAGACACTGGAGAATATCGAGGAGAGTCGCGCTGCCAGGCTTGCTGTGAACCGGGACCAGCACAGGGCTCTATCACGCAGGACTAGAACCCTCCTGGGGAGAGACAAGGAGAGGTATGTCATGAGTCTCACTGAGGATGTCTAGGGTCATTTGAACGCTAATGACCTCCGACCCGCCTACCGAGCCCTGAAGCAGCTCCGTTCTAAGTCTCCATCTCGGGCGAGTGCTATCCGAGCAACAGATGGGTGCCTCGTGTCGGACCTGAATGGGCAGATGGTTCGTTGGGCAGAGTACTTTGGGCAGTTGTTCACGGTGGACTTTCCAATTGGGCAGCTCCACACCACTGGATTATGGGCAGTGGATGCCGATCCTCCCATTGATGAAACCGCACCCTCTCTTGACGAATTCAGAGAGGCTGTAACAAAGTTGAGGGCTGGAAAGGCAGCTGGTGTTTGTAATATCAGTGCAGAGCTCCTAAAAGCTGGGGGTGAGGCCATGATCCTCGGGTTACATGCTGTCCTGACTGCCGTGTAGCAATCAGGTACCATTCCTCCTGAATGGAAAAGGGGACTGGTCGTCCCTATCTGGAAAGTGAAAGGGGACCATAAGGACTGCAACAATTACCGCGTTATTAAATTGCTCAGCGTGCCAGGCAAGGTGCTTGCCCATCAATTGCTGACACGGATCCGCAGCGATCTGCTGAAGCATCAGAAACCTCAGCAGTCTGGGTTCACCCCTAGTAAGTCAACAACAGATCGTATCCTAGCGCTTCGTGTCCTGGTGGAACGCCGACGTGAGTTTCAACAGGGGATGCTTGCAGCCTATGTTGATCTGGCAGTAGTACTTCGGTAGTAAAACAGGTTGTGTGCAGCTCAGCCATTCAGTGCAGAGCCAGACGTTGACGTGGGAGGTGTGCCGCTCCACCCTCCAACCACGCACATTTTACTGCATCACAGTACTTTTTGACCCCCCCCCCCCACACACCGCCCACGATTGTCGAGGATGGCTTCGAAGCATATGACGGGAGAGGAAAAGGCCAGGGCCCTCACAAAAATCGAACAGGGCGTCTCTGTCATCCGAATTGCTGCGGAATTCCATGATTGATTCCATGCCACGGATGATGAGGCAGGTCATCAAGGTCAAGGGAAATATGACCAAATATTAATGTATATATTCCTTTATGATATGTTTCCATGTTTTTCTATGAATAAACGCACTTAAATGTATTTTTTATGTGTTTTAATTATGCCTTTAACTCATCTTATGATGAAATATTGCAATGTAACAATTTTGTTTGTGCCCACTGTACATGAATATATAAATGAATTGATCAAATAAGGGTCAACAGGGTCAGAGAGATAGGCAAAAAACTTTGCCTCTGTTAATAGCTCTTTATAATCTTGGCCCTTTCTTCCTTATTAGGGAAATGGGAGATGGGGAGGAGCTTCAACTTTGGTATTCTTGTCTTTAACTTGTAGAAAATATAGTGGTAGAAAATAATCATAACTTGTAGAAAATATAGTGGTAGAAAATAATCATACAAGCGGCCCTGTTTGGCCTGATAGGGTTATTGCTGTCTATTTTTTCTTTGTATTCCTTTGTATTAGCATTCTTCCTAATCCATTGTTTTTCCAATGATCCATGTATTGTTTTAAATTTATCTTTTCCTGCTAATTCATATCTTCTACTATAACTTTAAATTGGAATAAATTCCAACTGGTCTTCGTCAAGAGGAGATTATCTCTGTCAATTTTATTCATTGGTCTCGCCAATCCTTCAAATTTACCTAGTTTAAATATTTTCTCAATTTCTTCCTTGGCATCTTCACTAAATTTGGACAAACGTGTACGAGGCAGCGCGAAACTCGGGGATATAATGCGCGAAAGTCGGGATGGTAAGAATTTAGGACTCTGCGTAAAACTCGAGGATCGCGAAACTCGCATAGCGTGAAACTTGGGAGGGTACTGTAATTCCTTTTTATCACAAGAAGGCGATTCCTCTTCACAAACGGACGGTAAGAAAGACCTCTGATGTGTTAGCGCAGGAGACATCAATCACACCTGATTGTCATAAATTCATTAAAGCAAGGTAATTGCTAGCGTATATAAGAGATAATAAATTAATTTGTTTAGCTTTGTTATATTTTACCTTTTTTCTCAAATGCCATCTCATGTGTGAATGCAAGGGCAAGTTTTACAAATTCTATGTAACGTCATCCTTATAAACAAACTACCTATGCAATTTTGCGGCGATTCCTGGATTTTTGTACAAATCAATTCTTCATGTGGTTCACCTATTGATATAGCTGCCTTTGTTATGTCTAGGGTGTGAGTGGTCTAAAACTCACCTCAATAAACATATATATCGTCTGATTTTTTTTTTTTTTATTTATTTATTTATTTATTTATTTATTTATTTATTTTTTTTTTTTTTTTTTTTTTTTTTTTTTTACTAATGAAACGTAGAAAAAAATTACTTCGGCATTTTGTTTATGATTGTGACAATAATTAAGTGTGAAACCTATCAAAGTATGCTTGCAGCATAATGCGCAATATTCATATTTACTATCTGGTTTTGGCTGTAAATATTCTTGGGGAAGAAATGCAGTTAGAACTTGACATAGCCAAAATACTAAAATTCCTTCTCAACAAAGGTAGTTTTGAGAAAAATTAATCTCTCCTACAATTTTCACCCCTAAAAACATTGAGATCCCCATACTGAATCTGTATCTACCTGATTCAATTTCTTAACAACTTAACAACAAGTACTTACCATTCATCTATGTCTGGGATGGCATCCAGGGGTGGGTTGAGGCAGTAAATGTGATAGGCCATGTCACATTCATCACACATGAGCTGTTTCTGAGGATCCTCCTTCCCCCAACATTGGTGACAGCCACACTCCTTACACTTACGACGTGGAATGTCTTTACAGATGGGGCACTCAGGTGCACTCTTCCCTGGAAATTTGTAAGAAAGAACAGATGGAATGATACATGCAAAATTATTAAAGCAAAAAAATGGATCAAGAAGCTAAAAGTGCAAGGGACAGTTTATGAAGAACCAGTAGCACAAGTCGAAGTCATGAACGAATGTTTTCAAAAAGTTTTCAATGAGGAAAAGGATTTCCTGAAAGAATAGGGTAGAAAAAATAGCACAGTACTAAGTGATATAGAAGTGAGAAAGCAGGAAATAGTGAAATTATTAGAAGTCCAAGAAGTAAAGGAAGCACCAGGTCCAGATGGAGTTTCAAACTGGATTTTGAAGGAATGTAGGGAGCAACTGGTGGATAAAGTACAAAGTCTAGTTACATGTTCCCTAAATGAGGATAATGTACCCCAAGCGCGGAAAAGAGCATCAATTGTCCCCATATATAAAGGGGGAAGCAGCGAGGAACCGCTGAATTACAGACCGGTCTCCTTGACTAGTGTAATAGGAAAGCTATTTTAGAAGATAGTAAGAGACAGATAAGTTAGGTACCTTGAGAAAATGAGTATCATATCAGACAGACAATTTGAATGCAGAGCTGGGAGTTCCTGTACAGTAATCTCCCTTTTTTTCCGTCATTTTAATATCCGTCGTGCGACGTTATCCGGCGCCAGCAATTCGGCTCTATTAAAACACTATCCATGCATGTGATGCATTATCCGACAAAAATTCCGGCACTTATTTCGGCGCGAGATGCACTAAACGTCTTTTCGCCGGATAATTCGGTGCGCATTCGGCTCGCAATCGGAGTGAGTTGCAGTGTGTAACGCAATGATCATTACAATGTACATCACTGGTCTATACTTTCGGTCTTTACCCAGTAATACCTCAGCCGATGAGAAGGAGAAGTCGGTACCTGGCCGCAAGCTTTCTAAAACACGTGTGTCTGCTATGTGTTGTGCCAATGCAACCGGTAGCCATCACCTGCCTATTATTATTATTACAGTATTATTATTATTATTATTATTATTATTATTATTATTAATTCAGGTATTAATGTTTTTAATATTGTTAGTTATACTGTTCTAACCATAATTAATAATATTATAATTACTGCTATCATCATTTTCGATGGTTATTATTGGGTTCTTGGGCGCCGGAGGGGTCTAGGGGGGTAGTGATGCACTATCCGGCTTTCAACGTTATCCGGCAAGGTCTTGGCTGCTATGCTGCGGATAAACGGGAGATTACTGTACAGCAAACCTGCAATGCTTCTACACAAGGGTGATCAACGTAGTATAAGAAAGAGATGGATGGGTGGATTGTGCTTACTTGGATCTGAAGAAAGCATTTGATAAAGTACCCCATAAAAGATTGTTGTGGAAACTGGAATACGAAGGAAGACTGGATGGGAATGTCCTGAAATGGATGAAGGACTACCTAAAAGGGAGACAGATGAGAACCGTATAGGTGTTGCTAGGCAACACATCCATCCCAGCTCTACCCAGAGCTCCACTAAAGGCACCCCAACCATGACAGATGGAGGATGCTTCTCTGTGGTATGCAGGTAGCGAGAGTCTATGAGGCTGATGTTTGATGGGAGACGAAAATTCCCATATCGCTTTGTGCCACACTGGAATGAGGACTCCTTGATGAACATCACCCTACGCCAGTCCTCTGCAGTTCACTGTTTGTACAGGTTGGCAAAATCCAGTCGAGCACGGCACATGCGGTGAGTCAGTAGGGGTAGGGTGAGATAGGGGTGTAACGTACTACTAGTGGAATAATATTCACAAAAAATCAGGTTAACAATTATATTGAAAATTATTGGCAGCAAAATATACCACAGGTACAGAGTTACCTTGGTGATTATTTTGAATCAGGTACGAAATTGTGGAGGGCCACAATTAACCATTTTCCAAAGGGGTACGATCTGTACAGATCACCCCCACCGTAGGGGTGATCTGTACAAGGCATGGGGGTGATCCATACAGCATATCTGTCATAACAAAAATGTGTACTTACACGGTAAAAAAGATTATTCCGTAATAAATTGATTCAAGAACAATACACACTTGCATACAAAGACTTGTTTACCTTTTAACTAGCAAATAAGCACATATTTATAACTTAAATTGTTTCCATAACTTATCCAATCCGAAAAAACTACACTGGATTTGCAAGAAACTCACAAAGTCCCACATTTATAATCAGACTGAAAGACACACCTGTTCTGGCCGTTCTGTTTACCTCATATTGAATTTCTTGAGACACTAATTGAATTTCACAAATCTAGCTAGCCTCTTAGTTTGAGCTCTCACAGGTTCACCTAGGACCCCTTTCACTATATCCCTATTAACCTTGGTGACATCTTTAATTTCAGGAAAGTAGAATGTGTTATAAAAACCTACTTTGGAGCTCATTCTCAGGAAGGAAATATTGTATTCAGAATTGTCCTCAAGATTTAATACTTTACTGACATAATGACCCTTGCCTCCCACATTCCTGCCTGCCTCCAGTTGTAGCTCAACTAAAACGAAGTCACCTTCCGCTGGAGCCTTATCCTGGTAAAGGTTTGGCTCTGTAAATTCTTCCTCGTCATCCTCATCAGAGTACAGTGGTACCTTGATTTACGAGTTTAATTCGTTCATTGATCGAGCTCATAACTCAATTTGCTCGTATATCAAATCAATTTTCCCCATTGAAATTACCGTATTTGCCGGCGCATAAGACGCAGTTTTTTCCCTTAAAAAGGAATGCAAAGTTCACCCTGCGTCTAATGCGGCCATATTAGCGCATGAGAGGTCGGGCAGAGAATGCAGAACAGCCGGTGGTGTATTACTAAAGGGGTCTGGAGTGACCTCTGCTGAGCAGTAGTTCACTGAGCACAAATTTGTAACTGTGTTATCAACAATAATTTATAATACTAAGAAAAAGTTGGAGTTTAAGAGAAAAAATGAGCTGGGGCAACAAGATAGCAATTGCTGCTGCCAAGATGGCAGTGTCAGATGTAAACATCATCCACCTCCCGCTGCTGCTCTCCATTGTAAAACATCTGATAAAACGTCTCGGCACAGCCCTCCGTGCACCCACCAGGGGTCATTACCGCTCAGACTCCTCCCCGCACCCATGGAAAAAACAAACATCCCGCATATTAGATGTCGCCTTAACCCGCATTCGACTCGAGCCAAACAAGTTGACACAACAGTTGGAAGGAGATGATAGGGGGAAGGCAGAAAATGGTGATGGAATTTTTGCTGGGACTGGGTATTGTAGATAAATGGAATAGTGAAACAAAGAGCGTGTTAAAGTTTCATTTGAAGGAGTGTGAGCGGTGAGAGGGAGTGTAGTATCTTAAGGAGTCTGTCTATACACAAGGATGGAGAAAGGGCATCCTGGCTTTGTAGTTTATTTGACAGCGAGTCATTGTACAACGTGGGGACAAGAGGTGCGCAGCGTGTGTGTCTCTGTGTGTCCTGTAGCTGACTGAATGACCTGGCTGGTGTTGCAGTTGTGTCGGCAAGGACAAGTCAGGTCAGCGTCAGGTCACCCTCGGGCCTCTAATCCTGGTCCCAGACAGGGGGGTGGCCTAAGCCGATGCAGGTGTGTATGTGCGAGTGTGTGTTAGTGCCGCTACAGTGGTAAGCAAGATGAGATAGGAGACAGCATAGGGCTTTGTACCACCTCGACCCCTCAATCCTCAAACCTGTACCTCTACGGATAAGGAAACTGTATGAAAGAGTGCTAGTAAAAAGGCTGCAATGGTACCTGTAGACGGGACAAAAATCTTCCACACGGTACACCAAGACCAAGACCCATCACGGCGCCACACCGTCCACCTCAAGGCCGAATCACACCATACCATCATGGTGAAATTGGTGACAGGACACTGTCTCATCACATCCGTTAGAATTTCTTACATTCAAACAAATTGACGTGTTACACTAAACGGTGTGCCGCCGTCACGTACGGCTCCAATACATCACTGTCCTGTCACGTAACAGTTTCTGGGGAAGAATATTTTAACGTAATGAGACTGTGCCGTGCTAATAATTGTCGTTTTCTCAAGGCTTTATGTACCCAAAACAATGTCTTAGAGTTCAACTCCTCTTCTTCATCCGACAGAAGTGCTATTAATGCAAATTTCTTCAAGCATAGCCTCTGAGGCACCATGTCTGCTTAGAGGGTGAGCAGGAACTGCCGAAAATGACAGAACCGTGACGAATAGTGTGAATACAAGGTACGGCTGACGGAACGCTGCCGTGATTTCAGAGTGTGAATCAGCCTTCACCTGTACCTTCCTGAAGAAGACTAATCAACCCTCGCGACTGTGATAGATTCATAGGTGTAAACCAGTGCAAATATCGTCGATCCCGACAACGGTGCCTTTCAACAATTACAACAATAACAACAAGGTACAGAGGTTACCAGTGTTATCAAAATATCTTTGTGAATTTTTGTTATTGGACAACCACCGATTTCGAGGCCGAAACTTAAGTCCTCCTGAATAGTTTTGATGTGTCTTGAATTAATCTGGCTCTCAATTTTGTCGGAAATCAATGTTTGTTTGCATGTGTGTATGTGGGGGAGGCAACCTGCCCCTCCAGGTCGGCCCCGCAAACATTGCTACGCTTCACACTGCCATATTATTGGTAGTTTTCGTTATTTCTCTATATCATCTGTTACTAAACCAACCCTCACCTCTAACCTAACCTAATCTGAATTAACCTAACTTAACTTTCTGGCTGAAGTAATGGTAGATTTTCGGTACTACGTGTAATGCCATTATTATTCAATTGCGCCATGGGAAATGGGGTTCAAAATACTCATAATGAAGAAAGCTACACGATGGTGTTGGTAAGAGTCCTAGGACTTTTGAAAGCCTACTACCAAAATAATACCAATATCTATACTGCAAATTTTCCACAAAGTCTAAACACATAGCAGAAAAGCAACAAAGGAATACCTACAACATTAAATCTAAGCTATATGGCATAGGTAGCAAAATATTAGAATATCAATTCGTGGGGGCATCTGCAATATATGATGATTTATGACCGATTTTGGTTACACTGTCATTCTCTTTACATTTTAACTAGTATAATTTTTCATTCACATTCACTGCACAGTGAATATTTTATTTAGGTACATGCTCATAATTATAATCATTTGCTTTCCCCTACAAATCTTTTATTTTTTTATTAACTTGATAATTTTACGAAAAAAATAAATTTCCATCAAAAACTGCAATATTTTTTTTTCTTCTCAAAACCTCTTTGTAAAATAGGGGTGCGTCTTATGCGGAGGTGCGTCTTATGCGCCGGCAAATACGGTAATTTAAATACCATTAATCCGTTCCAGCCCCCAAAAAACAACCCCAATTTTTTTACTGTACCTATATGACTGGACGGCACTCACCCTCCACCATTTGCATTCACCAGTGTTTACACTCTGTGTATCAGCTGTTGGAAACAGCTGTGGGTGGAACTGCCGCTAAACGTACTGCACTCATCCTCCGCCATTTGCATTCACCAGTGTTTATACTCTGTGTATCAGCTGTTGGAAAGAGCTGTGGGTGGAACTGCCACTAAACGTACTGCACTCACCCTCCGCCATTTGCATTCACCAGTGTTTACACTCTGTGTATCAGCTGTGGGTGGAACTGCCACTAAACGTACTGCACTCACCCTCCGCCATTTGCATTCGCCAGTGTTTATACTCTGTGTATCAGCTGTTGGAAACAGCTGTGGGTGGAACTGCCACTAAACGTACTGCACTCACCCTCCGCCATTTGCATTCGCCAGTGTTTATACTCTGTGTATCAGCTGTTGGAAACAGCTGTGGGTGAAACTGCCGCTAAACGTACTGCACTCACCCTCCGCCATTTGCATTCGCCAGTGTGAGCACAACACAACAGAAATGCTTCCACGGCGAGGTAACCACGTGAAATGAACGAGTGAGACACGGTATGCTGGGCGGATGTTGTGGCGTTCGCTGCGCCAACTAGCGGCGGCGTATCTGAAGCTCGCTCGTAACAAAAAAACAACAACAAAAATAATAATAATAATCGCTCGTAACTCGGATTTTGGCTCGCAACTCAAAGCAAAAAATTGACCGAACGACTGCTCGTAACTCGGAAAACTCGTAAGTTGGGGCACTCGTAAGTCAAGGTACCACTGTACTCAGATGAATCGTTGAGAAGCAGTTTTTCAGAGTCTGCCTCGTCAGAGCTCTCTTCAACTTACGTTTATTTCCTTTTGCAATGCTGTATCTTCTTTTTCTTGTCATGCTTTTAGGTTGAGCTGCAACATTTGAAAGGCACTTAATAGGCCTCAAGTGTAATATACATGTCTTCCAGTAAATATATAATGTATATTTATATAATGAAAATTCCCCATAATCACACACAGCTATTTATTCTATGTTCTACTGAATGTACACTCACAAGTTCATGGACCTAGGATGCTTAACAGTAAGAGCTTGTACGCAACCAAGCATTTTTGTTGCTGTTTTGTTGTTTTTTTGTTTTATGGAGGTCTTTAATGGGATTTAAATAGGGGGTGAGCCGTACAGTACGATACACCCCCGTACGCTCAGTCCCCGATGCCATTAAATTTTGGTATGACATTCATGATACCGACTGAAACGTCTGCTTGAAGACCTTAGTCATCAGATATCTTTGAAGTAATGTTGTTTTCACTACTAAAAATCAACCATCAGAATCAGCACATATTCATTGTCAGGAAACACTATATCAGGAGTGCGAAATATTACATCGGGCACCGAAAAAAACAAAATATATTACCAGTGTCCCCTCCTTCACAATTTAAACAAGCCTCTCCCGCCTAGCCGATGAGTTCCTTTTTCTTCTTTTAACATCAATGGCAAACTAATTTATTTCTCAATAGTATAGAAATTATGGCCACTGTATGTTACACCCCCGTGTACGATATATACCCATCTCACCCTACCCTGGTGGGGGACTGGAGCGGGAGGCCTAGATGCTTTTGGAAGCGCTCTTGAATAGTGCGAATGACAACTTTTCCAAGGAGATCAGGATGAACCTGCTTTAATTGTCAGGCTGTAATGCGTGTGTTTTTAAGTACCTCACGTTTCACAAGCTTATCTGTGGCATTTGTAATTTTGCGAGGGTGCCTAGATCCTGATTTTCGAGGGAGAACAGTGCCAGGAGCAATATTTTGAGCCTACTTGAACAGAGCAAAGAACTCATGCTATGCCGTTCCCTCACTTATTTCTCTTACAGTTACGTTTGCCTCCCTTAAAAGCAAGAATATGAGCCTTCTCAGTATCATTCATCTCGCCTGGAGCCACCATTAAGCATGAATTTGAAAACAGTAGGCTCATATAATGACAAATAGAAAACTTGACCTCATGTAAAGGCAGATGCTCAGAAAGTGCTTCCTCCCACTCTGACAGTGTGGAGGCCACTGAGCTGTTATCACACACAGCATATAATTGGCAACCGTAGAGCATGGTGGGGTATGATAACTTGTAAAAATCATAGATCACAGCTCGGTAGCCAAGGAAAAATCCACAGACTTACGGAGCACCAGAAAAGGCTATTTATCCTGGAGGGTTTTCTGCGGTTACTGTATATGGCAGAAATAATTACTATGATAAAAACAAAATGCTCCAGATACACCAGAATATGTATTATTTGGAGAATGGTTAAAAATACCACACAGTGATTTACTTTTGGAAGGGGAGCCTTGGGACACCAGCCTCTCTACATCCTGTGTGCGTTCAGTCAGCTTGATGCTTGCTTCCACCGCAAACAATTCATCTATCTTGACGTGACAACCCTCCATGGGGGTGGAGTCTGCCCCGACAAATACTGTTGCCACAACTTCCTTCTGTGTCCGTGTGTTATTGACTTGAGTTACCTAGAAAGAGTAATGATGAATCAAAATGCTGAATTCGTTACTACTATATGAGTGCAAAATGCACTCATAAATATCTTTACTACCTTGTATATATCATGCAATTTGTAATAGTTACAATTTCAGCAATGCAATGTCATGAATATCTTTACTACCTTGTACATATAATTAAATTTGCAGTAGTTAGAATTTCAACAATGCAGTATCCTAGTTCAATAAAGTTAAATCACTAATCAAAGTAAGAAGATAAAATATGAAGAGAAAGGCCTACGAGTGAGTAGTGATCCAGGATCATCTATCTCCAGAGCAGCATATAAATACAGTATTCAATTATACATATAGAATGTTGAGGAACATAAAGGTAGATCTTTACTTATTGGATAAAGATATAATGGTGAAAGAAAATAGTCTCCTGATAGTTCATTTGTTATATATTTAGTTACAGGCCAGCAGCCAGTCGTATTGTCTACTTTTCCTCGACCCAGGGGATGTTTGACCGACATGTGGTATGATCGGCAGACTGTTCCTGCCTATCGCCGCTCCCACAGCCTGGATTAAGTTTCTCTGTCCATGGGACTCACACGGTCCCCTACATAGTGAGTGTCTGAATGAGGCCACTGCGACTAGGCCCTGTGAAGCGAAGTGGTGGCGACACATAACCGATCCCCTGAGTGGGAGACTGTTTGTTGTGAGGGATGTGCCGGTGTGTGGGCAATGCTTGTTTATGTAGGGTGAAGTAAGCAAATGCAAAGGTTGTGGCAGGTGAGTTGTCAGGCAGGTTCAGGCAGTTAGGTAGGGTGTGTGTGTAGGAGCGGTTCATTCTGTGGTGCGGGTTTGGAAGAACAGTTTGGTGCTGGTGTGGGCGTAGTCTGTGGTGTGTGTGTGAAAGAAGTCTTGTGTGTTGAGAGTGTGGGCGCAGTGTGCTTTGCTTGAGCGTATGGTGTCTATTTTGTTAATGTGTTTAGGTGTGCAAGTTTATGTGTCGGTGAAACTTTTGCTGTTGCCCATGACATATCAAAAGCTTTTAATAGAGTCTGGCACAAATCTTTGATTTTGATTTTTTTTCTTTTTCTCCTTAGTCTATCAATAGTGGTGTTCCTCAGGGTTCTGTTGTATCCCCCACTCTCTTTCTGTTATTCATAAATGATTTTCTAAGTCTAAGTCAATGCCCTATCCACTCGTACGCTGATGACTCTACCCTGCATTTTTCAACGTCGTTCATTATAGTCGGACCGTCTTAATGTGGCATTCTAAGTTTGAGCTCATGAATGTGCTATTGTCACATATTGAAAATAACTGAGCTTAACTTTTGTGATATTTGTAAAAGGCCTCACAAAAGAAATATACACGTAGTGATACAATTTTAACGTAAATATTCTACAGCTGGAGGCATCAGACGACTCCACCCAGACTGCCAGTTTAAACCGGTCCAACTACAGACGTCTAACTCTACAGAAATTATGTAATTCATGGTGAGATGCCACAAAGCGCCTAACTTCTGATCTTTCTTTAATTTCTGAATGGGGCAAAGCAAACCTTGCTTTGTTCAGTGCCTCAAAAACCCAATTTTTTAACCTATTTACTCAACATAACCTTCCAGACAACTATCCCTTCTTCTTCAATGACACTTAACTGTCTCCCTCTTCTACAATGAAGATTCTTGGTCTATCCTATACTAAAAATCTCGACTGGAAATTTTACATCTCATCTCTTGCTAAATCTGGAGCAAGTTGATGTTTACTGTCAAGAGTTGCTTGGTATGGGAAGGGAGCCTACATGGGGACTCATGCGTGGTGACCCCCAGGAGTGGCGTCGTCGGGTTGGCGAGGCGACGCGCCCTCGCGTATGCCCCCAATGATTGATTGATTGATACATGTGAAATTTAGGTATGCTCAAACCTCAGCTATCGCGCCTAATTGGTGCCGCTATCGGCGCGCTATAGCTAAAATCGCGATAGCCGAACAATAGGACTAATGGTAATAATTCCATTTTTTTTTTTTTTTTTTACATCAGAGGGAACTGGCCAAGGGCACAACAAAATGGGTAACACAAAGCCCGCTTAGTTGCCAGTCCCTATAAAGAAGACAGTAAGAGAATAAAATAAAAACAGAGGGGTAGGCCAATTTAGTTCGGGAGGTGTCTTGTTACTCTTCTTTTGAAAAGATTTAAGTCATATTTAAGTGGAAAAATAGAAACAGGAAGAGAGTTCCAGAGTTTACCAGTGAAAGGGATGAAAGAGTAAAGATACTGATTAACTCTTGCATTAGGAAGATGGACAGAATAGGGATGAGAATGAGTAGAAAGTCTTGTGCAGCGAGGCCGCGGGAGGGGGGGAGGCATGCAGTTAGCAAGTTCAGAAGAGCAGTGAGCATGAAAATAACGGTAGAAGATAGCAAGAGAAGCAACACTGCGTCGGTGATTTAAAGATTGAAGACAGTCGGTCAGAGGAGGGGAGTTGATGAGACGAAAAGCTTTTGACTCGACCCTGTTTAGGAGAGCTGTATGAGTGGATCCTCCCCAAACATGTGAGACATACTCCATACATGGGCGGATAAGGCCCCTGTAGAGAGCAAGCAATTGGGAGGGAGAAAAAAAAGGACGCAGACGCCACAGCACACCTAACTTCTTAGAAGCTGTTTTAGCAAGAGATGAGATGTGAGATTTCCAGTTCAGATTTTTAGTAAAGGATAGTCCTAGAATGTTCATTGTAGAAGGAGACAGTTGAGTGTCATTGAAGAAGAGGGGATAGTTATCTGATAGGTTTTGTCGAGTAGATAGGTGAAGAAATTGGGTTTTTGAGGCATTGAACAAAACAAGGTTTGCTTTGCCCCAATCAGAAATAATAGAAAGATCAGAAGTTAGGCGCTCGGTGGCATCTCTCCGTGAATCACTTAGTTCCTGTTGAGTTGGACGTCTAATAAACGACGTTGAAAAATGCAGGGTAGAATCATCAGCGTAGGAGTGGATAGGGCTTTGAGTTAGACTTAGAATAATAAATAATAGAATTAATGAATAATAGAGAGAGTGGGTGATAGGACAGAACCCTGGGGAACACCACTATTGATAGATTTAGGAGAAGAACAATGTCCGTCTACAGTAGCTGCAATAGAACGGTTTGAAAGGAAACTTAAAATGAAGGTACAGTGAGAAGGATAGAAACCGAATGAGGGTAGTTTGGAAATTAAAGATTTGTGCCAAACTCTATCAAAAGCTTTTGATATGTCAAGGGCAACAGCAAAAGTTTCACCGAAACCCCTAAAGGAGGATGACCAAGATTCAGTTAGGAAAGCTAGAAGATCGCCAGTAGATCGCCCTTTACGGAAACCGTACTGACGATCAGATAGAAGATTGTGAGCAGATAGATGCTTAAGAATCTTCTTATTAAGTATAGATTAAAAAACTTTAGAAAGGCAGGAAGTCAAAGCTATAGGACGGTAGTTTGAAGGATTAGAACGGTCACCCTTCTTAGGAACAGGTTGGATGTGAGCAAACTTCCAGCAAGAAGGAAAGGTGGAAGTAGATAGACAAAGACGGAAAAGTTTGACCAGGCAAGGTGCAAGCACAGAAGCACAGTTTTTGAGAACAATAGGAGGGACTCCGTCAGGACCGTAAGCCTACTGAGGATCTAGGCCAGAAAGGGCAAAGAAAACATCATTCCGAAGGATCTTAATGACAGGCATAATATAGTCAGAGGGAGGAGAAGGAGGAACAAGCCCTTCATCAGCCAGAGTGGAATTTTTAGCAAATGTTTGAGCGAAGAGTTCAGCTTTAGAAGTAGATGAGACAGCTGTGGAGCCATCTGGGTGAAGCATAGGAGGGAAAGATGAAGAAGAAAAATTGTTAGAGATGTTATTAGCTAGATGCCAGAAGTCACGAGAGGAATTTGATTCAGAAAGATTTTGACATTTTCTATGAATGAAAGTTTTTGGTAAGTTGAAGTAAAGATTTGGCATGATTACAGGCCAAGACCTCCAAGATGACCACATATTTACCACAAATTTCATGTTTTTACCCTGTTTTGTCAACACATGATGAAACAATACATCAAATCAGGAATCATAAAAACAACATACATTTTACAGCACTTTATTTACTTTTTGGAGGGATGACGAGGGCTTAGGTGGATGAGAGCCGAGGCTTGTGTGGAGTGTTGTCATTTATGACTAACAGGACGGGCCGGCAACTTGTCCAGGATGTCTTCAATTGTTGCACAAGTGAAGCCCTCAAAGTCAGATGTTTCATCAATGACAGAGGGATCATTGGAGGGTCCTGGCTGCGGTACATTCTTTGGTTGCTGTGCCCGGTTGCGGCTCCGTAAAAACTCTGTAATCTGACGTTGACGGAGAGAGTTGATGTGGTCATGATACTGCTGCTCATAACTTGCCAGTACCTGACGAATTTACGAGAACTTCAACTCGCTGTTAGTAGTAAAGTCTTGTTTGAGAATGTGGTGTAGCCTGCAACTCGAATCTATCACTGTCTTGATATCGGCAATAGATAAACCCTCACGCCGCACATTTGTCACCTTCCTCTTCATCTCCAGTGCTGTCCACTTCACCTGCCACATCATCCTCTTCCATGATATTATCAGCAGTCACTGCAGGAGGCTGAATCATTTCCCTAATGTCCTCACAAGTCATGTCAGCAAATCCAGCTCCAGGGATTTGCCGTGCCTCTGCCACCGCCGCTTCTAAAAATCTATCTCTAACTCGAGTGACTACGTTACCAGGCACTGCCACCTGGCGGTCCTCAGGTAAACCATCCAAAATATTACGCCAAGCATGATTGATAGTGGCAGGCGTAACATTGTTCCAGCAGTAAACCAGTAAGTCAAATTGCCTGTTTTAAGTTGTAAGATTTCCAATAACGAATCACTTTATGTTCTGCCTCAGTATCACTTTGCACCATATCCTCTTCCTACACTCGCCGACCACTAACTGCTGGTCAGGCCAACCCAATAGGTCAAGTTCTTCCTCTTTTTTAACTCCTCGTGTAACTTAAGGCCGTGTCACACGAGCGACATTTTCCGGCATCTTTTGGTATTTTGCTACCATTTGATGCCTGTAGTGGTGGCAAAAGGTGCACGTGTCATCACACGGCGTTTCGGCTATGAGCATCTTCCGGGACCCACGACCAAAGCAAACACAATGGATTGTGCAAGAAGACTGTCTGGCTGCTATTGGCCTTAATTTGTGCATTTTGGCTCATTATATGCCAAAATTGGTAATTTCTCTTTATTTCACTTAAATGTGTATTTCGTACGAAGTCTTGCGTGGCGTCGGCTGCTCCGAGATGTAAACAAAGTTGCCAGTACTGGTGGTAAGAGAATGAACATGCACGACTCTGTGTTTGCTACCAAAAGATGAAAGACATCAGGCATCAAATGGTAGCAAAATACAAAAAGATGCCGGAAAAAGTGTCCGTGTGACACGGCCTTTACTCGTGCAGGTGCCGCAGCATTGTGCTGGCCAATGGTGGGAGGACGAGGTTGAAGTAAATCGGCAATTATACAAAGGTTCCTTCACTGCTATCACTCCACCCTGAGAGTACACACATTTGACTGAGGTGGGAAAATCTGCAGGAAGTCCAGGAATTGAGCAACCAATCACAGGTCGCTGCTAATGTCCCTTCCAGTAACGCTAAATGTAACGGAAGCGTACGCTTCCAGCGTAGTGTAACGTCTACTTCCAGCGCCTCTATCTTGAACCCTCAGGGGGTGTTATGGGATTCCCGCATTGTTATAACATTCACCGGTAACAGCCTGATGATGACCTCTCTCATACTGTTAGTTGTTACGTTAACTATTTTTAAAGTATATATTTGTATAGTACAGCAGCATGGTTTTATGAATAGCTTGCGATTTGAGGGTAAAACAACGACTCTGTATACCTTCTGTAACATTTGGCAGGGTAGCTCTTGCGACAATGCCGTCTGAGTGTCCTTGACACGGGGCGCTCACCCAGTCATTCATAATATCATGGTCCTTCGCCCTTCATGGAAGGTTGCACCGCATCGCACTCTCGTGTTTTGCACAGCCAAGAAAAAGAAGTTATTTACAACGTAAATAAGTAGGCTACGTAAACTATATTGAGAGCGAGAGCGAGAGAGAGGGGTGAAGAGGGTGGCGGCCTGGCTGAGGTAGTGGCAGGGTGATATGACAACAATGCGGGAATCCCACAACCCCATCCCAGGGTTCAAGATAGGCTGGGTTGACTATATGTAATAGACTACTCAACAACGCTGAATGTAGTGAAATGTTGACAGTTTCAAGGGTATTTGGGTAATATAGTCTCCATTTCAATGTTATAATGATTGAAAACGATGCCATTATTCTTTTTACATAATAATAACATACGACAATCAACTACATACAGGGAGGTCCCGAAGATACGAGCAGTTAGGTTCCAACTGGCATACTCGTAAAGCAAAATCTCGTATAGCGAAATACATAACTAATGGTAAAATATAGGTTTGGCTCCAGGACCCCATCAAAGACATGTTTTTCAAGCTAAAATAAATGATACCAAACACAACAAACACACAGCGTCTATATTACCCACACTGTACTACCTATTCTGTAGAAAAAGCATTCTGAAAGAGAAAATAGCACACAAAATAACATAACTGCACATTAATTAAACATAAAACATGCATAACACTCACAAGTGGTAATGTTGTGTGGTAGACACACAAAACACAGTGAATTAAGGGTGTGGCAGCACAGTAGGACAGAGCATAAATAAGTCACAATAAGCACATTAAGTAAACCAGCAAATCACTAAAATTGACTCACAAGGCACAATACAAGCAAAAAAGACGTTGTACTGTAGGGCACGCCGCGTGATACAAGAGAGGGTAGGGTAGGTAAGGGACAAGAGAGGGGTCCGCAGACCTCTTCCACTGCCCACAAACTCTTCTCTGCGCATCTGAATCATTGTACATCATCATACAGCCCAGATATATACGTGGTAGGGCGCGCATTTTGAGCTTGGTCATTTTACTCACCCCAGTTTGAATGTCGTAGCATTGGATTTTTGATCTCGTATATTGAAAATAGACCCTAATTTACTCAGCTCGTATCATTGATTTCTCGTATACCGAATGCCCGTATAACAGGACCTCCCTGTACACATCTTATCTTTAGTTTGTGTATGTATGTATTTCCTGGCCTTAACAGCTGTTAAGGTGACCTAAGAATACCCACATGATGCCCATTAACTCTAACTGCGACGGCAAGTGCATCAGAGGACACAGGGGGGCGGCATGAGCCTCTAATCACAGGCGTCAGTATAAAAATCCTGCCTGCGCTACCATAAGCGAGGGCCGACCATCCATCCCCTGGAGGTCACTGCCTACATGCGCTATAGACCCATATGTAAAATGAAAAAATAAAATAATATAAAACAAGCGCAAGCATGATAGCCATAAAGTGCGATGACCGAATGCATGATAGCCGAGGTTTGAGTGTACATAAACATTTAAGTTCAATGATATTTTCATAAAATAAAAGAGGACTTGAGGCTTGAGATGGCAAAATGGTGGCTGGGAGATGTCATCAGAGTTATTGGGGTGAGGAGCATATTGGGGCATCATCGTTGCTAGATGTATAGTTTAGTTCTTCTTTCAGCTTAACGTCAGATTTTCCCATATCTTAGACGGCCGATGATTCCATCACAACTATCTCTATACATTGCCTCAACTTCTCCAATGCCCAATGCTGCCAGAACCTCTTCAACACACTGCTTCCATGTCTTCCTTGGCCTGCCCGGTGGACAGTGACCTGGCACTTCCACTCCAACAGCTCTCCCCAATATCTTACTACCTTCTCTCCTCTTCACGTGGCCAAACCACCTCAATCATCTTACTCTCAGCACTGTACTCAGCCCCTTCAATCCACATATTCTTGCCACCTCTTTACTGGACACTTCAACTCTCCATGTGATCCCAGCCATATAGTCCAGTCAAAATATGACCTGAACCCCTCTCACCCCAAACAAATTGCAAGAAATTGTTTTATTGCATTATTTTGTTGTTTCAAGTGTAAATAACGATACAACAAACAAAAGTTTACCAAAATTGGGTTACCGAAAATGGGTCAAAATGGCGTCATGCTTGATGGCCACCTCTGCCACTAGAAACCCCTAATATTCCAGTTAGGAAGGCGGTTAGCTCTTCCGTACTTTGATAAGTATTCATTTCAGTAGACTTTGGAAATGTCTAAAAAACAATAACCCCATTATTCTGGGCTCTCAAAAAGATTATAGGCGCAGTCATAATGTCGTGACGTCATCCAGCAATGATGTCAATTTGGTTGGTACGTGCACTGAGTTAAGTTATTGTTTTCATTCAGCCATTCCAGATTTTAGATTTTACTAACATTAATTTCTTTTGCATTTCAGAGCATGAGAAGATGGCAAGTCGAGGAAATTGTCCTTTATGTGGCAGTGAGATAGATGGTGAAACGGTGGTGATTGGTGAAAAGGGGGCTGAAGGAATCAACAAGGCCAGCATCGACAGAGGCGACAGTATCATGGTAGTTGCTGGTACCGAGGTGCATAAAAGATGCAGAGTGAGCTATATTAACAAGAAGCAAATATACTTGTTCAAGAAAGCCAAGCAACAACCACCTCAACCTGTCAAAAGGAGTGCGCGGATTTCTGTCGGACCTTTCAACAGTAAATCGCACTGTTTGTTCTGTGGCAATGAGATAATAAAATCACCCGGTAGTGCCAATTTTGATGAATTCAGCTGTGTCAAAACAGATTCATTCGTGGAGACAACCCTCTCACATTGTAAGGATCGTAATGATGACTGGGCACAGCCTGAAGCAGACCAAGATGCCCGGGTCTTCGTTCGGGTGATCGATAATGCGCAGGTCACAGTCTAGGGCAGGGGTTCCCAACCTATGGGTAATTACCCACAAGTGGGTAAATTGGATATTTTGTGTGGGTAATGGAAGGCTGAGAAGAAATCAATCAATCATTGGGGGCATACGCCGGGGGGCGCGTCGCCTCGCCGACCTTACAACGCCACTCCCGGGGGTCACCACGTGCGAGTCCCCATAAAAGAACATGAGAACATAAGAAAATAAGGAAGCTACAAGAGGCCGTGAGACCTACACGAGGTAGTTCCTGTTACTTAACACTACATCCACCTTTCATCCCCATCCATGAATTTATCGAGCCTCCATTTAAAGCTCTCTAATGACTTTTTTTTAGATAATTCTTTCATTGCAAAAGTATTTTACTTGGCTGACATATTCTCAGAACTGAAAAATCTTAATCTTTCTTTCCAATGAGACAACAAGTGCTCTATTGACCTTTACGAGAAGCGTGTGCAGTCCATGAGAAGATTATCCTCTGGAAAAGAAGTCAGTAATGAAAATCTGGTGGTTTAATGACCTGAACAATACTCTTAGGGAGAAAAATGTGAAGTGCACATTCAAAAGCAGTATTCTTAGTCATCCTTTTTTTTTTTTTTTTTTTCTTTTTTTTCTTTTCTTTCTCGCCCGTGGTGGCGCAGGCAGGATTCTTATAGTGACGCCAGTGATTAGAGGCTCATGCCGCCCCCCTGTCTCCTCCGATGCACTCGCAATCGAAGGTAGAGTTGATGGGCAGGGCATGTGGGCGTTCTTAGGCCACTCGACGGTGCAGAAAGGTTTTGGGTTTCTTCGGGGATCGAACTCGGGTCACCGAGAACGCCAGTCGGAGACGCTAACCACTCCACTACCACCTCCCCTATGGATACCGCTCTAGAAAAATACTTTCAAGTAGATTTGGATCCTAGCCACTAAGCATGAATTCGACAACCATTCATGGTTCCTTGGAGCTGTATAGAAGATGCAGACCCTGCAAAGGAATGTTTCTTGGAACTGAGAAGTGACTCGTCGCTTAAAGTGCTATTTCAGGAAATGATTTTTGCAAATTTCTGGAACGCTATGTTGCCAGAATATCCTCTTCTGGCCAATAGTGCTTTGCGCCAATTACTTCCATTCAGCACTACATATCGTTGCGAAGCAGGCTTCTCTTCAATCTTAGTTGCCAAAACAAAGCTGCGCAACAGACTGTGTATGGAGAATGATCTTCGATGTGCTCTGTCAAACACTTCACCAGGGATAAAAGACCGCATGGCCAAGATGCAGTCACACCCTTCCCATTAATTTTTCCATATACAAATTTAGTATATGACTGTGCTTTAATTTTACAATATACGTAATGTTTCAAGCATTATTCATAAAGGAGCATTAGTTTGCTAGTCTCAGCACTTTCATTATTATTCACTGGTGACTGTTATATAAACAAAAATAAAACATCAAACCTTCAGCATGCTATTTTTTCAATAACCCTTATATATATATATACTATCTATATATATATATCCTACTTATACTTGATGATGTGGGTAACACAACCTTGAAGAAGTCAGTAAACGGGTAATTAAATGAAAAAGGTTGGGAACCACTGGTATAGAGCATCAATGGGTCTGGAAAAAATTGATACAAATTATCTGTTTGTGTGGGACGACAGAAGTACAAGAGGTCATGAGAAGAAATTGAAAAGGACAACATGCAAGAGGGATATAAAAAAATACAGCTTCCCGTATAGAAGCATAGAAGCCTGGAACAACCTTGATGCAAAAGTGATTAATGCAAGAAGCATTCAGGATTTCAAAGGCAAATTGGATAATAGTAGATTTGGAGACGGGACAGTACGAGCATAGCTCTTTTCCTGTAGGTTACAACTAGGTAAATACAACTAGGTAAATACACATACACACACGTACATATTACATAAATCAGCCATAAATACACCCGTCTTTACAAAAAAGTGAGTGCGGCCAAAAGCTTCGTGACACCCGAAGGACTGCCTCCAACATCTTCGGCTACAAAGTATCATTCTCTGAGAAGCTATCTCCAGGTAATGCAATGGATGGGCAAGGGCGAGGATATTGACGTCACTAAATAGGGGTGGAGCCTACAAACCAACAGACTAGTTCCAGTGATGACGGACACTGCACCCGCACCAGAAACACTCCTGAAAATGATTCGCTGCAGCTGTTCTGGTGTTTGCAACACACACCGTTGTACTTCCCGAAAGCATAGACTAGACTGTTCTCAAGCATGTGGACAATGCCAAAATGGCCATTGTTACAACACGCGTCAAGATCTAGTATCAGATGATGAAGGGGAAATGTGATATATAGAAATATGAAGCATTGGTCGCCATCTTTGTATGACGCCATTTTGACCCATTTCCGGTAACCCAATTTTGGTAAACTTTTGCTGTATTGTTGTTCACACATTAAAGAACAAATAAACACCATAAAACAATTTCTTGCAATTATTTTAGGGTTGTTGACTACTTTGACTTGACTAATATACCTCAGCATTCTCCGATCACATCCAGCCAACATATCCTCCAACTTCTTCGTCAGAGCCCATGTTTTAGAACCATATAGCAATACTGATCATATACATGCTTCAAATACTCTTCCTCTGTTTACAGTGAAATACTCTTGTTTACCAGCAGTTCCGCTATCTCTCTCCACTTCATCCACGTAGTTGCTACCTGTGTTCCTCCTGCTCTCTCCACTCAACCCTCACTATCTAACATGTCACCAAGATAACAAAACTGTTTCACTTCTAATACTACAACACCATTCACTTCTAGTTTCTACCTCTTCCTCTTCTAGCGATCCCCCTACGTTGATTCTTCTTACACCCACCAGACGGCAGAAATCTGCAACCCTATTCAGGTTACCTAGTCCCAAACATCTTTTATGGCACCACTTGTCACATCCCTTGCAATGAATAGTTTACTCCTACTCCACTACCAGTGGCGTAGCTACGGGGGGGCATGGGTGGGCACGTGCCCACCCACGAGAAGCCGGTGCCCGCCCGGGTGCCCACCCACTGGCCACGGCTGCCGTGTGGTGTGGGAACCGTGTTCCACTAGGTAGGACTGAGGGAGCATGCATGGAGTATTATGAATAATTTCTACTGATGACTTACCCTCGACCTCAAATACAATAAATATTTTTCCTCTGCTTGAAAGAAAGAAACATGCCTCTGAGTGAGTTAAATTCATATACTTTCTATTGATCACTTTTAACACCAACGAACATAACTAAATTACACCAGTTACCCTTACAAATTTTCTATAATGCCTTGTGTTGGTACTTAATTGGTACGTGTCTCCCTCTTGTACGCGTCTTATACGCGTTCTCTGGAACGACATAACAACACAAAGTAAGTGACTGATCATTCGTGGCCTTGTACGGCTGCTACGGCAGCGACCACCCCGGCTCTCACGTGAGTCACGTCTCACCCATCCCTGATTTGTATCATCTTTCACTTTCAGGTACTGAATGTTATATATAAACCAATATTTTCTAGTTTACATTTTCTAATAATGTACTGTTACAAGGGCGAGAATGTCTCGAGATGTGAGGGGAGTTATTTGAACGAGGTGGCATGCTGCACGCCTGTGGCGGTGTGAGAAGGAGATACACTGAGGGGAACAGCTGACCGACTCACGACGGGGACACACCACCGTCACAAGATAAGCTGGCACCCCGCGCGCCCCCATTCCTCGTTTCAGCGTGTCTGTACCTGCTTCCTCGCCAATGTCAGCCCCTGGTGCTTCTCCCTCGAGTTAGTGACTGGTAAGAGAAAGTGCACTGTATTGTGGTCTGTGTTAAGGTAGAGAACAGTAAACAGTGACAGTGAGCTGAGTGAGGTAAACTGTGGTGACGCGTTCCCCGTTCGTCCTGCCGCTGCCTATAGTGACCTTGAACTTGTAATTACTGGCTACGTGAGTATACGGCAGAAAAAGGACCCTGTGTTTGCCTAGGCCTTCCCTTGACTCAGGGGGAAGGCCTAGGACTCACACACACTCAGGGGCCCTGAGTGTGTGTGAGTAGCCAGACAATTCCAGCACGAGCCCAGTAATCTTGCTACGCGTCCCGTCCCTGTCTCCCGGCGGGCCGGCACCTGCCTGCAGCAAGTGACAATGAAAAGCCCAAATCACTGTTAGATTTAGTGAGAATTCTTGGTCCATATGAAGAGGCATTTCTTGAGTTCTACAGACTGGCCAAAATTTCTGTAGTATTACCTATGTCATCAGCTTCAGCAGAGAAGCTTCTCTGCTCTGAAATTAATCAAAACTACACTGAGAAATACAATGGGCAATGAGAGATTAGGTAATCTTGCTGTGTTGTCAATTAAAAGCAGGCGAGTTAAAAGCCTTGATTTAGAAGAATTTGTTGAGAAGTTTGCTGAGAACCACAAGGACAGAAGAATTCTGCTTAAATGAGGTATTCTCACTTTCTCAGTGGAATTTTTTTTTTATTTGCCTGCTGCTTTAAAACTTCTGCATTTTGCTTTATTTTCAGTATCAATTATGTTATTTCTATTTTGTATAAGTGGTAATACACACAAACCTCGATTTCCCTGACTAATAGGGGGAAGCACTGGTCCGGGAACCGCAAAAGTCCGGGAATCGTAAGTAAAAAAAAAAAAAAAAAAAAAGTCCGATGCCATTACCCACCCCCGGACGTTTATCCTACTCTAGTATTTACTGTCCGGCAACTGACAATATCAACTACCCCGCCGCGGACTTTTACGTCCGCTGAGCATGCAGCCACCTGGCGGGAGGCAGCAGAAAGTGTTCAATAGTCTCAAGAGACGTTCCTGCACCAGGGGCAGTGGGGGTCGGGGGACTAACGGAGGCTGTGCAGGTGAACCGTGAGTGTCGTGTGCCCAAATGTAAACAATACGACCGCTGAGCATGCTGCCACCTGACGGGAGGCAGCAGAAAGTGTTCAATAGTCTCAGAAATGTTCTTGCACCAGGGGCAGTGGGAGTCAGGTGACTGACGGAGGCTGTGCAGGTGAACTGTGAATGTTGTGTGCCCAAATGTAAGCAATACGACCGCTGAGCATGCTGCCACCTGGCGGGAGGCGCGGACACTGACCAGGGGTGACAGGCGACGCTCGGAAGCCCGAGACTGACATATCCCCGGACCTCGGATTTTGTCCGGCAAATCCGATATCCGGGAAATCGAGGTTTGTGTGTATATGTATTTCATTTTTTGTCATGACTGCTTTATTTCGTTCTCTATCAGCAACTGGATGATACCCTACAGTACTCAACACACACTCCTAGAATAAAATCTAATAACCTTCCATAGTCCATATGACATCAGATAAACTCTTGATATTGGTCAGAATGCAAAATATGCAGGGGGGGGGGGGGGGGGTCTTGGCACTGTAAGTGAAAGTAAGTCCCTAGTCCCCACCAAACTCCGCAGCTGTATGGGCTTGTTCGGCTCATCTAGTGCCCACCCATAGTCAGCTGTGCCCTCCCAGGTGCCCACCCAATCATAAATACCTAGCTACGCCACTGTCCACTACCGCATAATCCACATGGAAACCTGTAAATTTTGCTCAATTTTCTTGCCTGTTATCATGATCTTCATCTTGGACATATGCATCTTTAGACCTCTTATCTCCATTGCTTGCTACCAATCTATAAATCTCCTCTCAACTTCCTTCTTTGTCTCAGCTGTAAAGACTAAATCATCTGCATATAGTAGTTCCCATGGATCTCCTGGTCTAGACTCACTTTGTGGCCTCTTCCATCACTACCACGAACAAAAGAGAATTGAGAACTGAGCCTTGATGCACTCACCACTCATATCTCTAAGGCTTCTGATGTTCCCTCAGCTACCGTCATCCTTGATCCGAGCCTTCATAGTCCCCATTACCAACCTTACAACCCTTTCAAGTACCTTCTGTCTTTGTAATGCCTATCTAATTGCTCTTCATGGAATCCTGTCAAATACCTTTTCTGGATCCACAAACACATGATACAGCCTTTTCTTCTTTTCCTTATATTTTCCTGCAGATGTCTTGTGATGAAGATTGCATCGGTAGTTGACTTTCCAGCTAGAAAGTCAAATTGGCAGTCATCGATCTTGATGATTCTCTTAAAGTAATCGTCCAGACCCTTTTTTTTTCCACCTAATTATGTTGAATATACATTCAAAACACCTAATCCACCAAAAATAATTTATTTCCAGGCCTTATTTCCGTAAAAACATGACTTTTGTAAAAAGCGCGCGAAAAAAAACTTCCCTCCAACAGGGCTACGACTGTTATTGATGACGTCAGAAGAGTGATGCCCGCAGAGGCTCCAATGTAAACATCTGTCTGACACCTGTCGGCAAATGTTATGATGAGCGATTGTACTTCGGTGTCAGACAGTGAATCTGTCGCTGTAAGTAAGGTAAATTGGTAAATTTGTGTGAGGGAATAAATAATGACTAACCTAACCTCCTAACCAATCCAGGTAAAATTTTAGTTTTTTCCTGCAATTGGAATTAGATCGGAGCTTTTTGGTAAGGTTAGGTAAGGTTAGTAATATTATTTTAGGGAGTCCAGAGGGGGGGGGGGAGGGTTGAAGGGGGCATCCCTCCCCCACTTTATAATTACATTGTAGAAGTATCTGAAGGGATATGTGAAGGCCTGTCGGATGAAAAATAAAATAATAATAATAAGGACGGGAAAGGACTCTAGAATTTTACCAGAATTAATATCGGCAACAGTTCCAGGTCACGCAAATAATCAGATCGACAAGTTGAGGATGTTTATAACTACGTGCTTTGTAATGCATTGAACTACAGTAGAACTAAAAAAGGTATTATTCTAGTGTTTGCCCATACTCCCCCTCTCCCACAAAACAAGCTTGGGGACCTGGGAGAATGCGGGATATTTGGCTGGGGTACAAAATATGCGTCGCAAACACATAATTTTTGAGTTTGGGGTGTTGAAAAAAATCCCTAGAACTAGGGAAAATTCATTGGATTTCTTCTGAATCAAGAAATGTGTAAAGCTGCCGATCCTCACAGAATGATGACCGAAGTGTCGAGAACCCCCCCAACCCCCCGCTAGGAGGTTAGGTTATATTTGTTTAGGTTAGGGTAGGTTATATTTGGTTAGGTTAGGTTAGGTTAGATTTGGTTAGGTTAGGTTATCGGTGGGTCAAGCCCCATGCTAGGTTAGGTTAGGTTAATTTTGGTTAGGTAAATTTCTCTAGATATAAGGAGATTACCCTAGATCTAGGGAACTTTACCCCCCCCCCTCCACAACTCTTAAATTTTGTGTTGCCGATGCATAATTTGTTCTCCACCCGAAAACTCCGCATTCCCACAGGCCCCCAAACTTGTTTGGGGGAAGTGGGAGAGTATGGGAAACACTAGAATTTTTCCATAAAAAAGCCCACTAATAAGGGCGGAAAAGGACTCTAGAATTTTTCCAACCCAAGGAAAGCATAAGCACAAGAGAGTATGATACTGATAATACTCATTGACAGGCTTATTGATTGACTTAATTACTTCCCGCTTCCTGTCAGCAGATCGAGGACGTTTAGGAGTGGGTAGTCTAGTTGCTGAGCATGAGGCTGGTGAGACTGAGAGAGAACCATGTCCATCAGGAGTCTGGCAACTTGTCACAGGGCCAGGGGCAGGGGTCAAATTCTTAGCTCTTGTTTTGGTCGAAGCAAGAGTGGAGCAGGTGCCCTCCGGGTAGATTGTCGGGACCTGGAACTTATCCTTCAAATCCAATTTGGTTGATATCCTCATAGACACTTTCATCCAGTTGCTGTAGTAATCCCGCTGGAAGTGATCACTACAAATCCTTGCAAATGTCAACTTCCCGTTCCATTTGCTCTTGTCCGCCGCACAAACCTCTTCCATACATTTAACGTTGTCGTATCAGTCGGAAAGTTGTGCAAACTTCTCTCGAAAGGCACAGCTGTCTTGCTGCACCCATAAAGGATGCATGCATTTGGCATATCGCAAAAAAAATCTATCAGAAACACCCAAAAATCTTCAAGTACTAAATTTATCTTCTGTGTTTACATCTCTCTGAATCTGCGGGCGGAGAGAGCGCTGCCTTTTGCTACATCACCGACCCGTGGCGCATCGTCTGCAAACCTTGAGGAGTGTTTTGAGAACTCGGGGAATTTGCAGATTTTGATTGCGGATTATTTAAAAATGGCTGACTGGATGCAAAAAGTGACGACGTATTGTTGATATACTCGTTAATGGCTATGATTTGATTGCATTAAATCAGGAATGATGAAATGGTCTGGACGATTACTTTAAGGAGACCGCCTACCCTAAATCTTGTTTACTGATGGATCTTGCTGTAAATTTGACGAGTTATTTAGGGCTAAGTAAGGACTTCAAAACATAAGTTTCATTTAAATCTGGCCAATAGTTTTTTGTAAAATATGAAAAATGTAAAAAAAAAAGGTAAATTATGCTGATTTGAATTGCTTTCAACTCGTAGGATTATTGGTGGATTTCTTTTATTTTATAACCATTAACTCTTCTACTTATGACGAAAGATTTTATGGTGTGGTTTTTCTTTATCTTTTTTTATCACCGAGAAATAAAATGTTGGAAAATTTTGAAAAATTTCCCAAAAAATCAGTTTGAAACACTAGTGCCATGTTCCTAATTGACAAACAAAAAAACCCCACCATACTTTTCTTTGTTTGTTATCCAGCTATCCATTGATACCTCAAATGTACAGATCGGATAAAAACTGATGAAGGAGTAGTAAATTGTAGTATAAGAATAACTTTCATTTTTCAGAAACGAGCCCTAATTCTTTTTTTTTAGTTTGACTAAGTGTTATGTCAGTAAACCCTATAAGGGTTTTGTATATTGGTTCCATTTTACTTTCGAGGCTAAAAAAGCATTATAATTGATATTTGATCGTCAAAACAGAACGAGGCGTGGCGCTCGCATGGTGCGGGTGGGGGGGAGGGAGGGGGAGATTTAAACCCCTTTAAATATACTTTTAAGGGACAAACTATATATCAGTGTGTTGCCCAAGGCCACAGCTACCATTAAATGACTTAAAAAGATTTTCGATAATTTTTATGAATTTTAGATATACAGGGAGGTCCCGAAGATACGAGCAGTTAGGTTCCACCTGGCATACTCGTAAAGCGAAATCTCGTATAACGAAACACATAGCTAATGGTAAAATATAGGTTTGGTTCCAGGACCCCATCAATAAATAAATAAAAAATAAAAAATAAACCTTTTTCAAGCTAAAATAAACTATAGCAAACACAACAAACACACAGCGTCTATATTACCCACACTGTACTACCTATTCTGTAGAAAAAGCATTCTGAAAGAGAAAATAGCACACAAAATAACATAACTGCACATTGATTAAACATAAAACATGCATAACAAGCAAAAAAGACGTTGTACTGTAGGGGACCCCGCGTGATACAAAAGAGGGTAGTGTAGCGGTCCTAAGGTTGGGGCCGCACACCTGGCTAATTACCCCTAAGGATCAGGCCGCGCCATATGCTTAATTACCCTTCAGGTCATGCCTTGCTATTGGTGACTTGACTGCGGTCCCAAGGTTGGAGCCTCACACCTGGCTAATTACCACTAAATGTCAGGCCACGCCATATGCTTAATTACCCTTCAGGTCACGGCTTGCTAGGGGTGACCTGACTGGGGTCAACCAAATCCCCCTTTGTCCAGACTGGGAGTGGTAGGGCGAGTATTTTGAACTTGAAAATTTTACTCACCCCAGTTTGAATGTCGTAGCATTGGATTTTCGATCTCGTATATTGAAAATAGACCCTAATTTACACCTCTCGTATCATCGGATTCTCGTATATCGAATGCTCGTATAACGGGACCTCCCTGTATTCAGGGTGGACAATCCCTTTAAGCCAGTGGTCGGCAACCTGCGGCTCCGGAGCCGCATGCGGCTCTTTCAAGAGGCCTGTGCGGTAAACATCACAGCGTGAGGACAGATTAGTTGATTTGAATGTCTTATGGTATTTGAAATACTGTATTTTACGGCTTATAAGAGGCACTTTTCCCCCAAAAAAATACCCTGAAAAACACTCGTGCGCCTTCCAAGACGAATGTTGTAGGAGGTTAGCTTTGGTAGCTATTCAATTCAGCCTCTTATATGATGTAACCTCAGTACTTACCTGTTATAAGTATTTCGAATACCATAATACATTCAAATCAACTAATCTGTCTTCATGCTGTGATGTTTACTGTGGTACTGGCGGGAGCCATTCCGCCTCGGCAGATTGGCGCCAACAGCCATTCCGTGTATAAGGAACTTTGTTTGTTACATTAGATGAAAGTTTGTATACTTATGTACATGCAGCCACCACAAATACTACACACATACAGGAATATTCAAACAATACGAGGTGAGGCACAGGAGGCAGGCAACTTAGTGAGGCACGGGAGCATGTGAGAGGTGTTTACACTCAGGAAGACAAAGCCAGACTCAGCTGATAGGCACCCCAGGCAGGCACGCAGCTGCACACCGCCGTTTGTTTTTACCAAAGACCCTCTACAACGTTGTAGAGGGTCTTTGTTTTCACTCCCGCCATCCGACCTGCGTGTACATGTTCAGCCAGCCAATTTGACGATTTACTTATACGTACTATCGCATACAAACTAGTACAGGGAGGTCCCGTTATACGAGCATTCGATATACAAGAATCCGATGATACGAGATGTGTAAATTAGGGTCTCTTTTCAATATACGAGATCTAAAATCCAATGCTACGACATTCAAACTGGGGTGAGTAAAATTACCAAGTTATTTACTAAAGTAAATTACAAATCATTTACTAAAATTATAAAGTCATTTACTGACTATATGATTTTACCTAAGGTTGTACGATAATCAATCTGAAAATATGATAATTCTGGTGGCTCGGTACGACAATGTGGCCTACAAAAATTCACATCCCAGGACGATGTATAATGATTCAGATGCGCAGAGATGAGTTTGTGGGCAGTAGAAGAGGTCTGTGCACCCCTCCCTTGTCCCTTACCTACCCCAAAGCCATATGAAGAGGTCTGGCAAAGTCCAACCTGAAATTCATTCTCTTGCGTCATGACGTCACCGCGAGTCCACAGTAGGTAGGAGCTGCCACTCGGCATGTATCATAATGTATCTTACAGCATCTAATGTTCAGCTAAAGTATTACAGATATTTTTGGAGTAAGCAAAAAAAAAAAATCTTTCATGTTTGTTGTGTTTGCTAGTTTATTTTAGCTTTAAAAATATGTTAATGTTTTTTTATTTTTATTGATGGGGTCCTGGAACCAAACCTATATTTTACCATTAGTTATGTGTTTCGTTATAAGAGATTTCGCTTTACGAGCATGCCAGGTGGAACCTAACTGCTTGTATCTTCGGGACCTCCCTGTATATAAAAATGGCTGATGAGCAGTGCTGTATGAAGATAATGAATAGTGAGTATGTTCTTGTGTGAAAATGACTGTATATCGGACAAGTTTTGGTGGTCTGTTGATTTTTTTTTCTTAGAAATTTCTTTCCAAAATCAGGGTGCGTCTTCCAAGATGCAGCGTCTTATAAGCCATAAAATACGGTACTTGTAACAGGTAAGTACTGAGGTATTGAGTACAGAGGAAGTACTCAAGTTGCTGTTGTGCAGCGCAGCACAGTGCAGTGCAGGTAAGGGCGGAATTGCCTTGCTTTCGGATCGCCAGATCGTGTGGTATGAATACAAAGTGTTGTGCGGATGAAGTGGGTTGCTCAGACCCCCACCGTGTTGTACGTGGATCGTGTTGTACGAACCCTTGTTGTACGAGGATGCAGTGTATAATGAACTTTGTTTGTTACATTAGATGAAAATGTGTATACTTACGTACAGGCAGCCATCACAAATACTACACGCATACAGGGAAATTAAAACAATACGAGGTGAGGCACGGGAGGCAGGCAACGAAGTGAGGCACAGGAGGACGTTAGAGAAGGTTTTTACACTCGGGTCGACGAAAGCCAGACAGATCAACACACAGCCGCGAACCACCCGGTCGGCTTTGTTTTCACTGCCACCATCCGACCTGCATGTACATGTTTAACTGGCCCACCACAGAATCAAACCCCGCATTTACCAAATTTATTCGGTAAATCCCTGCATATATTGGACTGGCAGAAAAAGTTTGTTGAAGCCGAAATTTGTTATTGAGGTCCGTAAAAGCAAGGGTTTACTGTATAACGGATGGCAAATGGGTACCGGATTTCTCTCGAATATAACAGATTTAATCCGTTATATTCTGAAGAAATCCGGTCGGCTGCCGGCCAGCTGATGGAGAAATATAAAATCAAGGGAAGCAACAATTCATAATCTTATCAAGGCTAAGGATGAGAGCAAAGAAGCCATGAAAGGACTGGAGAGCAGTAAGAAAGGCCAGGATGATTTTCACAGGCGGCGGCTTCCCCTCGAAAATCTCGATGAAACCGTGTATAAGTGGTATACTCAGGAGAGAGCTGAGGGTGTTCCTGTGCGTGGAGTTGATATTCAGCATACTGCAGAAAAGCTTTCTGTTCACCTGGGGCATGAAAACTTTAAGTGCAGTGCTGGTTGGGTGTGGAGGTTTGGGCGGCGTCACGGCATTGTAAACAAAGCGATAACGGGACAACTGCTAAGCGCCGGCGCCGTGGATCCAGTAAGTGTGCTGTATGAGCACCACATTATGCTTTATTCAAATTATATGTACTGTATTGTAATTGTATGTACAACTTCTTACAGCTTTGTTTTTACAGGTACAACTACAAAAAACATTGATTATTCCATGTAAAACCTCTTAAGAGATAATTTAGGCTATGTTTGTGCTTGAAATCTAGAGTTCATGGGGGGGGGGGGGGATTGCTCGGATATAACGGATCTTCGCATATATCGGATGACCCTTACCCCAAACCGCTCGTTATAGCAAGGGTTTACTTTTACTGTACTGTTCATGCTGTATATCGCACATGTTTTATTACGAACCTCTCAGAAACTAGCTCTTTTGTAAGATGGGGACCCATTGTATTTATCTAGTTTTTCTTTGAATTGATGCACCCACCCTTCTTGCCACTATTACCTCTTCAAAAAGTCCTTTCCATGCATCTATACTTCGATTAGAAAAGCTGTAGTTTTGTGTTATTAAAAACCTTCTTTTCCTTAATTTTTCCTTGTGTCCTCTCAAGTATCCAGCCTCTTTTTCTCCTCTTAACCCGTAAACTGCGGATACCTGTGTGACGATATCTCTGTGTACGCAGGACTTTGCCAGAATTCTTATAGTCGCTAAACAAACTTGAATCTGCATCAATGTTATTCGCCATATATTTGTGCAACCGCTAAAAATATTATTTTTCTTCTAAAGTCTTGTGGTTATTCTATGATTGTACTTGCAAGATGAAGAGCGTTGAGGTTTATGGAATCCATGGTACAGCTCGTTCACAGAAAACAGGCCGCAAGGGTCTTCCTCTCTAATCTCTCTGCCCACGATAGGGAGAGACCTGTCAGCACCTTCACCTTCCATGCTGGTCATTGGGTCACTGAGCCTATGTGTGACCCCTGGGTCATTCTCAGGTAAAGTAGTAGAGTTGCCAGATTTCACCGGCCGAAAAATTAGCCCATCTTTTTTAATTTGGCGGCCGCCCAATTGGGCATACTCGCGTTTTCTTAGTGAGTGACCATATAGGCATAGCCGCGCTTTACGGGTTAAAGGAAGGCCTTTTCGGTCAACCTCTTTTCAAGTCATTTATCAATTTATATACTGTAACTAAATCCCCTATTTCTTTTGTTTTTTCATGTTGCATTTTCTTTAGACTCTCTTGGTAAGTTAGATTTTTTAACCAAGGCACCATCTTGGTTGCTCTTTATGTTATAAAATATAATCTTATCATATGAATTTACTCTAATGGGCAGCCTATGAGGAGTCATATTTTCAACAAGTAGTCCCACAACCATTACTCACCTTGCAGTCATACCAGTAGCCTCTCTCCTTAGGTTCTTCAAGGTTGTAGTTGGCCATTACCATGTCCCCAGGGTTCAAGTCCTCCAGACGCAGCTTGAGGTGAGCACGGGGACGAATGTGCTTCAGTAGAAGTTCTGATGGAGGATCATCTGATTCACACCTGTAAAGCATCAAACTTAGCAGCTTGGGTTCACTCTATAAGCTCAAAATTGTCAATCATTTCAATAATAAAAGAGGTAAAAGCCCTTGTAAGAAAATAGTTACGAAGAATATCAACTTCATCTACATATGTGTTTCTAATGCCTATATCTTAGAACTCCGAAGAACTTCTAGAACTTAGAAGGTAGAGAAAATCTCAACTAATTTGATGCTTTTACAAATGGAGTGTTTTTACCAGTTAAAATGTCTAAAAAGTGTATTTTTAGAAATTTTTCATCACCGTTTTGAATCGCAAAAAAACACTTTTTTGAGGTTTGCACAGGAAAAAACTATTGAATTTCAAAAACTTGAACTTGTCTGAAAATCTTGCAACAGTCATAAAGTAAATTTTTACCCAATCCAGCCCTGGTCGTCCAACCCCCAACCCTAGTAATTCCGGCCTCCCGCTCTCTTCATTCCGGCTCCCACCCAAGTCATTCCGGCCCACATATTCCCCGTTTTCTGGAACAGTATGTCGTGCTTACTCTTGAACACGTCAGGTTAGGTTACGTTAGGTTATGGGTAGGTTAGGTTTCCTTACCGTAATTGTGGTAACTTTGTGTGGGAATCACAAAGGGCGTATTTTCAAGAAATTCCTATGGTTAGTTTCGGAGCTACAGCCAGGAGCAAAATTAAAAGAAATTTGTCAAGGAGCATGACGGATGCAAGACACCGCCAACTTCTCTGTCTTCCACTGTATTATCTACAGATTTTTTGAATTTTTTGCCCGAATTTCTCAGATTTATGTAAATTTTGCAACACTGCATTTTAGTCGCGCACCTGTTTTCTTATGGTAAACACCTCATTACCCGGTCTGTGTTCGGACAATGGCGAAAGAGTTTGTGGCTTTAGGGGCTGTTCCTGGCCTCCTGGAGGTGCTGTTGTTCCTCTGCTTTATCCTGGCTGTATTCCTGATGCCCCTGGCTGTATTTCCCCACCTGTGAAGCGATCGGAAAAGGTATTGTCTCTGGAGGTGAAGCGGGAAATTCTTCTAAGGATTGACGAAGGTTGGTCTAGTTCTAGGATCATGGCACACTATGATCTTGCTAAGTCTACCCTTTCTGATATTAGGAGATCTAAAGATAAGCTCTTGGGTTATTCTGCCGAGTTTATTTTTCCTTCTAAGACTGGAAGAAAAGGCGTAAGGAAGGTTATGGCTAAACCATTGTCAGTAGAATTAGATCAATGTGTTAAGCAGTGGTTCTTGCAACATCGTACTAGGGGTGTGATGGTTCGTTGTTCGGAGATGAAGATGGCTGCTGAGAAATTTGCTGGAGAGATAGGTCTGCCAAATTTCAAGGCATCTGATGGTTGGCTTTATCATTTCAAACTTCGACATGGTCTTACCAAGCGTAAGTCTTGTGGTGAAAGTTTGTATGCCTCGGAAGAGCATTCAGAGGAATTTTGGCAGACATTTAAGGATTTAATTAAGAAAGAAAATCTTTTACTTGAGCCAATCTACAATGCTGACGAAGCAGGCCTTTACTATCGCTCAATTCCCGAGAATACCCTGGCCAGTGAGAAGGAGAAATCTGTGCCCGGTCAAAAACAGTGCAAGTCGAGCGTGTCTGTGATGTGTTGTGCTAATGCTGCAGGCACTCAATGCACTGCACTACAGCCGCGACCGAGTCCGAGCTCTCCTTCTCCTCGACAATGCACCCGCGCATCCTGTCGAGAGTGAGTTGGTTGGTGATAAAGGTCGTATCAGGGTCTTGTATTTGCCTCCTAATACGACTTCACTCATTCAACCAATGGACCAGGGTATTATAGTGGCTATGAAACGGCTGTACCGGCGGAGGTTTTAAGAGAAGGTAATGGTGGTGATTGACGAGGAAGTTGGCCAGTTGACACTCGACAACCTGCGCAAGTATGATCTCAAATCTGGCATTTTCAACCTGGCTCGTTCTTGGAAGGATGTTTCAGCCAGCACCCTGTCTAATGGCTGGAATCGTCTGATTCGTGACACTGATCCAGTGATTGAATTTGAGGGATTTGAGACTGCTAACTTTCACCGCCACATTGTGCAGGCTGGGGAGACAGCGACTGAAGAAGATGTTAGTGATTGGTTGGATGGTGATGAAGGTGACCCTGGGTATCAGACACTGACGGACGCTGAGATTGCTGATTCGGTTTTACACCCGGATCAACAAGACTCTAGTGACGATGATGATGACGATGACGTACTGCCGACTCGACCAACGGCATCTGCCGTAAGGCAGGCAGCAGAAACACTAGTTGAGTATTTGGAACACCCAAATACTGAAGCTGAACTACGTGTTTTTGCTACCTCTCTACGGGAGATCCGTGATAGAATTTTTGCAGCAGAGTCGCTGGACACTGGTGACTACGCCACTACGCCAGACAACCATAGACACCTTCTTTAAACCAGCTCCTTCTGGTCCTTCATTTTCACTATCCTCTAAAACCCCACCTTTGTCTCCTCTACTTATGGCTGCCTCACCATCCTCACCTGTTGCAGGCCCTTCAGGCATAGTCAGTCCAATGGAGAGTGACTCCGAATCTCCGGATTCACCACTGCCTTTGATCATGAGTAACGGTGAGGGGGAGGAGGAGGTGGCTTTATAAGCTGCCACAAGTCACCACTAGACCACACGGGAATTATCATCACGACGGCATCAGAGGTGGTGAGTGTAAATACTGTACTGTAGCCTATTGTGTATTTTTACTGTAGATCTATTTATTTACATTATTTATCTTATGTTTAGTGATATTTGCATGACTTGGAAATGTTCTGTATTTACCTAGAATGTTTTTTTTTTTTTTCAAATCCTTGCATTATTCGGATTCTTGCATTACTCGGACCACTCCTTGGCCCAATTAGTCCGGATATGTGAGGGTTTACTGTATATATATATTATATATATATATATATATATATATATATATGAAATATATGTCCCATAAATATTCTTATATATATATATATATATATATATATATATATATATATATATATATATATATACATCGAAACTCGATTCGACTTCACGTCAGGATGCAAAAGTCGATCGCTTATATATAATATATATAAATATATATAATATATATATAATTATATATATATATATATATATATATATATATATATATATATATATATCATATTCATTATATATTAATATTATTAACACATCAAACCCGATTTCCCGGACTTTAGTGGGAGCCACTGGGCCAGAAATTCAAAGTCCAGGAATCGCAAGTGAAGTAGGAATAAAAAAAAATTCATAAAGTATTATTAATATTAATACATATACGACGCTGACATTCTGATGGAGACGAAATTCATATAGTCTCAGAAATGTTCTTACTCAGGTCAGTGGGATGTCAGTGACTCACGGAGCTGTTGCAGTTGAACCGTGAATGTTTGTGCCCAAATGTAAACAATACGGGCCGACTGAGCATGCTGCCACCTGGCGGGAGGCGCGAAGGTCATGCTCAGAGGTACATGACGGGCATGGGTCAAGTACTAACGGAGCGGCAGTTAACGTTTGTTTAACAAAATGTAAAACAATACGGAGCTGACATGCTCCACCTGCGGATTGTCGGCAAAGTCCGATTCGAATCAGGTTTGTTAAAAGTAAGTTGCTTCTTTTCCAAGGATGCCGAAACTGCTGGATCGGAAGACTCTGGTATTGAAACCGTAAATGTTTTGTGTGCGATACTACTGTATTACAGCTAAGATCACTTTTCCAAAAATCTGAGATGCCAGCCCCTGGTCACCGCATGAATGGGTACAGGTGTAGCCAATGGGTTTGTTACTCCCGACAGGGAGGCTTCAGGCCAAACACACAGAGGAGAGAAGTGTAGAAGAAAGAGGAGAGAAGAAGCTTGAAAAATGGCCCGAGCGATGCATGTCCGGTGAGCCGATTTAGTCCGGCGTTCCGATACACGATTTGTCGTAGTAGATACTTATTTGATCTTGATTTATGGTTGCTATTCTTCAAGGCCAGGCCTTGAACCGGTGTGCATAAATAAGTAAACCTGAAATAAGTAGACCTGACCTCATTCCCGTCCGTCCTACTTATTTACCACAATACTCCTGGTAAGTTATTAACAAAGACGTGTGTGGTACTGTGGTTGCTGGTCCTGGAGGAGACTGAGAAAGAGAGGAAGTCTGAGTACCGTAGAAAGTGGAGGAAAACATTAGTGTAGTGATAGTTATAAGACAGGCATTGAGTGATCTAGCTCTGTACACGCTATGTTATGTAGTGTGTTATGTATAACAAGGCAGGTGAAGGGATTATCTTGTTAAAAGCTTCATCTCTGTCTCTCTCGATTTGTCTTTCTTGTGACCTTTGACACTTAGTTCCAGAGTGGCCGATATTTTTTGTAGTCGATACAATACTGCAATACTTTTTCTGCTAGTTCGTAGCAATACTCCGTTTCTTTTCAGATTTTCTAAAAAACATACGCGAAACTGCGATACTCCGTACCGATACTTTTTTTCTTAAACGATGTATGCAGCGATATCTGCGATACCAAAAATTTAGCTTTGCGATACTTTGCTACCTAAGAAAACACTATATTAGTCAAAAAAAGGCTATTTACTTAAATACATTTTAGGAATTAAAACATTGTATAATTTATTTTTAATGTCAATTATTCTTTAATATAAAACACACATGAACAGCAAGTTCACTAGTCACTACTTGATTCTCAAGCTTCCATCCTCTTCTTCATCACCCTGGCTCTCTCTTCTTGTCGCAGCACCCTCCAGGTCCCCTTAATGCAGGGAAAGTATAAAAACAACTTAAAGACACAATCACACAATGCAAACAAGTTGAACATCGAAGATCCGCGCAATTTGAATGTAAACAACAAGTATGACGAAATAATCTTATAATGAAACAACAGATAAATAAAACTGGATCTAGCACACAGACATGGAATTAGTTTTATTTAACATCGTTAAATAAATAAAAATATATATACAGTAGGTATTTTGTTTAATGTTACGCGTGTAAGTAGAGTGAAGGCACTATATTCCACGTAAATAAGCCATCCTCTTTTATTTTGATGTTTGTACGTTGTCTTTTAAGCTGAGATACAGGCAGTTTATTTGAAGTGTACAAAAACATTGCATGATGCACTTACCCAGGTATGTAATATTACTAATGGAGTTATATTAAAAGATAAAAATTTGACGTTGTGCGATTAGTGCGATCGTAAATCGATAAATGACAAAATGTTCTGTGTGCTAGAAAGCTGTTATGACAGTAAGGCACCAAATCTATGCGCATTGCCGCTGAAAAACTTGTTTAAGGTCATCTTTTAAAGTATCGCGGGAAATTTAAGCAATACTTGAGTTGCGATACTTATACTCCGCTGCTTTGAATGCTTTGCGATACTGCGATACTTTTTTGGCGGTGCGATAGTATCGCAGTATCGCACTAAGTATCGCTCTCGCCCACCTCTGTTAGTATCGCTTCATGGGTTCTCTTCAAACTTCATCTGCTTCGTTAACAGATTTGTCAACTCTTCCCTTGTCAGCTGGGATACTAAAACATTTTAATTTGTTTTGGTCTGAGTGAGTGATGGCGTCAGCTGATGGTTGTGTGACAGTGTTATACGGCAATAACACTGTCACAATGCCTTCCTTTCTTCTCTCCTGTCTCCTCCAGTACCTCCAGAAACCACAGTACCACACACGTCATGGTTAATCACTTATAAATGAGTATTTTGTGGTAAATAAGTAAGGAACGGGAGCGGCATGAGCCTCTAATCACAGGCGTCACTATAGAAATTCTGTCTGCCCTATCACGGGCAAGGGCCAACCATCACAGCCCTCAAGTGAACCTCCAGGGGCTATCATCCCACCCCTGGAGGTCACTGCCTAACAGAGCTGTAGGCACACACGCACACACACACACACGCCTGGAAAAAATTGATAGAAAAGATCTGTTTGTGTGGGACGATAGAAGTGCAAGAGGTCATGAGAAGAAATTGAAAAAGACAACATGCAAGAGGGACAAAAAAAAATACACCTTCCCGTATAGAAGCATAGAAGCCGGGAACAACTTGACAAAAGTGATTAATGCAAGAAGTATTCAGGACTTCAAAGTCAAGCTGGATAATAGTAGATTTGGAGACGCGACAGTACGAGCATAGCTCTTTTCCTGTATGTTACAACTAGGCAACTAGGTAAATACACACACACGGACGCCGGACTAAAGGCTTCACCGACAGCATCCCCTGGGTGACTCCCATTTCAAGCTCAAGCTCCTCTCCTCTCCTCTACGTAGTGTTGGCCGAAGCCACCACCCCGGGAGGCGGGTCACAAACCCTTGGCTAAACCTGGTACCCATTCACTGCTGGGTGGACAGGAGATTGGGGCATTTTCAGGCACACAAGATCAAGATCAAGATCAACAGACAGACGCGATTTTGAAAGGCTCCTCCACAACTGGCTATGGGGACTGGCTGCTGTGACCAAACAAGGATGCAGAGGACCCAAGGAGACCTAGAGTACGTACAGGTGAGAGCTGTGCAGTGAAATAGTCTCGTCTCCAAATGATTAGCCCAAAAAGTGAAAAAAATTAGAAGTGAGAAAAGTAAACAAAGATGGAGGCAAACTCCAGGACGCCTTTTGATGGCTTTGACACTAAAGAAAAAGACATATTAGGGCTTAAAATGAACCAGAGGAGAGTTATAATGCTAGAGGATTTAGTACACGAGATGATGGAAAAACTAGAGAAAATGGAAAGGAAAGTGATTGTTTTGGAAAAAGATAATACTATACTAAAAAATTGAGTGGATGAACTAAATTGTAAACAAGACGACGAAAAGGTAGTGAAAATGCATGCATAAATGAATGCAGTACATAAGAAATTGCAAATGACATAAGAGGAAATGAAAGATGAAAGAAAGACATGGAAGATAGAACAAGAAAAAGACCAAGAAAGCTTACGTCAAATAATAGAAGATCAAGAAAATGAAAAGAAAAATCTGACCAAAGAAGTACCCAAAGTAATCAAACAAAAGGAAAATTTAGTAAGAGATACGGTGGACAAAAAGAAATGTGTCATCATTTTTGGTTTTAAAGAAAAAGTGCTGCCCAAGAAAAACATAAGAGAGGAGGAAGAAAAGAAAGTGGCAAAAGAAATATTTAAAGAAGTAGAAGAAAATACGGAGATAGAAGAAGAAATAGAAGAGAAATAGGTTAGGCAAATATGAGGAGGGAGGGGCCCGCCCCTTAAAAGTTAAGTTTAGGTCACAAGCTACAGCACAAGATATATTGTTTAAGGCATGGAAACTGGCAAAGACAGAAGAATATAAGAAAATATGGATAAGAAAAGATATGAATGACGAAGAAAGAGCCAGATTGAATGTAGCCTACTGTTTAAAGAAGCCAAGGAAAATAACGAATTGAGAACAGAAGAGGAAAATCATAAATTCTATTGGAGACTTTTGGACCAAAAACTAAAGAAGTGGTATCTAAAAGAGAGAGTAAGAGAAGACAGTTCAAAGGAAAATTAAAAAGGATGGTGGGTATCGTACACAAATATAAATGGGCTAGTGTCAACATTAACAGAAGTAAACGATTACCTGAGTCAAGAAACCAGACATATTGGGTTTAGTAGAAACAAAGCTGAGTGATTCTGAGGATGTGCCAGTTGGGGAGGGTCAATATAATGTATGGAGGCGAAACAGAAATCAGAAAAAGGGAGGTGGTGTAATGGTGTTAACAAGGAAGGATGTGGTAGTAGGGCATGTGGAAAAAGGAGAAGGTATGGCAGAGGTGTTGAAGGTAGAGTTGGTGATGAAAAAAGGAAAAATAAGAGACTTAGTACTCGAATACGTTCCACCTAAGACAAATTCCTGGGGGAGAGAAGAGTATGGAGACATGATAAGAGACACAAGCAACTGTTTAAAGAATACGATGGAAAATTGTGAGAACATAATTATGATGGGAGATTTTAACTGCAAAGAAGTTTGCTGGGAAGAATGATATATTGAAGGAGAAGACTCATGGGGTGGTACATTGTTGGATTTGGTAATGAATAACATTATGACTTAGTGGATTAAAGAGAATACAAGATTCAGAGGTAGCGAAGAACCATCACAACTAGATCTACTATCGACGAAAGAACTGGAAGTAATTAGTAAAGTAAATTATCAGTACCCACTTGGAAAGAGTAACCATGTACTTTCATTCTCAGATGGGGGCTTCATCAAGGAGTGCCTCGTTGCTGTGGTGGACTCTGTCTGTCCTGAGCAGCGTTCTGCCTTTGAGAGCTTGAGCCTTTCGTCCCGCACCGTTCGTCGTCGCATCGAGATGTCGGACAACGTGCACGACACACTGAAGACCCGCAGCTCGACCCTCGTCGCCTTCTCCCTCGCTCTTGAAGAGAGCACCGACACGAAGGACACGGTCCAGCTAAACGTTTTCATCCGTGGGGTCAACGCTGACCTCCAGGTGTGTGAGGAATTCTTCCAGCTTGTCCCGCTGTGCACCACCACCACTGGGCAAGACATTTTCGATGCCGTGCTTCAGTGTGCGGAGAAGCACTCCCTGGACCTCTCCCGTCTCGTGTGCGTGACGACCGACGGTGCCCCGGCGATGATTGGGGAGAAGAAGGGCGCCGCTTCGCTGCTAGTGCGTCACTGTGAGGCCGCTGGACACACCCAACCCATCCACAAGGTGAACTGCATCATCCACCAAGAGGCCCTGTGCGCCAAGTCTGCCAACCCCATTGACGTCATGTCTGTCGTGGTGAAGGTCGTCAACTTCATCCTCTCCCGCAGCCTTAACCACCGCCAGTTCCAGGTACTGATGGACGAGTTCAACGTGCACTACGGTGACCTGCTCTACTTCTGCAAGGTCCGCTGGCTGCGTCGTGGGGCCATGCTGTCCCGTGTGTGCGACCAGCAGCAGGAGATTGCCACCTTCCTCCATCAGAAGAACCTTCCCCACGCTGATCACTTCTCCGACCCACGATGGCTCGCTCGCCTGGCCCTGCTCACGGACATCACTATGCACCTGAACGCCCTCAACGTGAAGCTGCAAGGCAAAGACATTCTCGTGACAGACATGCACGCACACATCACCGCCTTCGAGGTTACCTAAGCTGCGCTTGTGAGAGGCTCAGTTGGTGCATTTTCCTCGCCTTGCTGCTTGTGCCCCTGACGATGTGGACCTGGACACTTGCGTTAGTGTCGCATTCTCTCTGCGGGAGGAATTTGCCTCCCGTTTCGCAGGAGTCTGGCTGCTGACTGCGGACTTCAAGCTGTTCACTGTCCCCTTTGGCTTCCCTGTGGACGACGCCCCTGCCCCCCTGCAGATGAAGTTGGTGGAGCTGCAGTACAACGATCAACTGAAGGCGAAGTTCCGCACCTCTTCTCCACTGTCCTTCTTCCGCAACCTCGTCCTCCCTTCTAGCAATTTTCCAAAATACATTGCACATGTTCAACGCATCGTGGCGATGAACATATCAAACGCGCATGCTACCAGGCAGGTCATCTATGAAGACAGGCTTTAGTACTTGACCCAGACAAACCTTCTCCATCAGACTGGGAATGGACAAAAGAGGGTGATATCTGGAAGCCATTATGGACCTCTCTTCCAGAAGCATCAAAAGGTTGCAGGGAACTAGTTAGGTGTAAGTGCAAGGAGGGTTGTCAAAGTCTCTGCAGTTGTTCGAAGGTTAAAATGCCATGTACACCAGGTTGTGATTGTGTGTGTGTGCAGCAAAACTAATATAAAAGAAAAGATGTTTGTATACCTAAATGTTACAAAATATATATGTTATACCAAATATATATAATTTATCATAATCTATTTGTAGACATAGATGAATGTGAATTATTTTACATTTTTATGTGCTGCAGAGAAACTAAAGATGTCAGCATAGAACAGAAGAATGTAATATTGATATATTTTCTTGAAGACATTTCTGTGCAATACATATGGATCAGAGTATATTATGAGAAAAAATTAATGTTACCTAATGTGGATGAGGAAAAGTAACAATTACTGATTTTGTTTGTACGTACACACAAACTTAGTTTTCCCGGACCTCCATTTCCCGGATATCAGATTTGCCGGTCAAAATCCGAGGTCCTCGGATATGTCAGAGTCCCGGACAAATGCCTGGTCCAGTCCGTAAATTGACAAAGTTGTCCGGCGGTCCGAGCGTCTCCTGTCACCCCTGGTCAGTGTCCACGCCTCCCGCCAGGTGACAGCATGCTCAGCGGTCGTATTGTTTACATTTGAGCACACGACACTCACGGTTCACCTGAACCGCCTCCGTCAGTCCCCTGACCCCCACTACCCCTGGCGCAGGAACGTCTCTGAGACTATTAAACACTTTCTGCTGCAATGTCCGCACTGCCACGTCCCACTCAACTCCTCACCCTGAACGTCGCCACCTGTGTGTGGCCTGCCCACCCTGCTGGAGGTGGCTGGCGTCCACCCCTCCCACAACACGCTGTCATCCGCCTCACCTGTGCCTTCCTGAGGAAGACAGGTCAACTACAGCACCTGTGATAGCATCATAGGACATCACCAGGGCTCATAGTGTTCCCCAAGGGATCCTCGCAGCCCTAAAAACAACAACAAAGTGACGTAAAAGGGGTAGTTGATATTGGTGGTTGCCGGACAGTAAATACTAGAGTAGGATAAACGTCCGGGGGTGGGTAATGGCCTCGGACTGTTGCGATTCCCGGATGTTTGCAGTTCCCGGACCAGTGCTCCCCCCTAATAGTCCGGGAAAACGAGGATTGTGTGTACGTATTTCTATACATGACTTTGGAGCTTCTGATACTTTTTGTCAATCACTACAACTTCTAGCATTTAAAAATCATTGATTTGTACTTGGAAAATGCTTTCAGGAGTCTGTACCTGCACACAGATTGAAAATATATGTATTAGAACCAGAGATATGGTCATTTTAGTGAAACCGCCACGGGGTCAACATGTAAATGGCGCCACCTGCCACTAGGGGGCAGTACCAAAGTGCTTCCACCCAGCAAAAGACTTGTAATGGTCATATGCCGTACCGTAACCATCCATCTACTGAAACTCAGGCCAATTATATTTATGCCCGTAATCATGCCAAATCTTTACTTCAACTTACCAAAAACTCCTTCATTCATAGAAAATGTCAAAATCTTTCTGAATGAAATTCCTCTCGTGACTTCTGGCATCTACCTAATAACATCTCTAACAATTTTTCTTCTTCATCTTTCCCTCCTATGCTTCACCCAGATGGTCCACAGTGTCTCATCCTTCTAACTGAATCTTGCCAAAACCCCTGCTGAAATTCCACCTGGTTGATAAGGCTTGTTTTCCCCCTTCTCTCCACCTCTGATATTTTAGCTGTTATTAGATTTCCCTTGTAAAGATGTATTCTTTGCCCCTTTCTGCCCAGATCCTCGGGAAAGGGTTACGGTCCTGACGGAGTCCCTCCTATGTTCTCAAAAACTGTGTTCTGTGCTTGCTCCCTGCCTGGTAAACTTTTCCGTCTTGTCTATCTAATTCCCTTTCTTCTTGCTGGAAGTTTTCTCACATCCAACCTGTTCCTAAGAGGGTGACCGGTTCTAATTCCTTTAAAATACCGTCCTATAGCTTTGACTTCCTGCCTTTCTAAGTTTTGAATCTATATTTAAAAGAATTCTTAGCATCTACTGCTCACAATCTTCTATCTGATCGTCATAAGGTTTTCCGTAAAAGGGGGATCTACTGGCGATCTTCTAGCTTTCCCAACTGAATCTTGGTCTCTCCTTTGGGGGTTCAGTGAAACTTTGCTGTTTTCCCTTGACTATAAAGCTTTTTGTTTTAATCTGGACACTACTTTCAACTCACTGCGCGCTGGGACTGACTTGCCTCTTCCCTTTGTGACTCCCGTGGTCAACTTGTCACGTGATCCCAGTGATGACATCATGAGGACATTGATGATTGGCGGTCTCCATTGGTTCCCGCCGCGGCGGTCGGCGGCATAAACATAGGAACGTGCTAACACACTCGCTATATTAACACATTCGCTATATTTTTTTTTTTTTTCTTTGCAATGTCTCTTTAGACATACAACTATGTACAATTGTATGTTCACCAATACACATATTTACACTCCCTACATGTTTTCTGATGACAGTCAACACCTAATCCCCACTAATTGCCTCCGCAGCCGCATAGTCGACGCGCCCTTCTTTGGGAAGGCAGTCTGCAGTTGCTTCGATGTCTCCACCCACGTTACCTCCTTCATTCCCTTGATCCAACATATCTCGAAGCACTGATATACAATCCTCAGACGCTTGGTTGTCCCCCAATTTATAGTGTATAGGGCTTCCACTACGTACGGTTGTCCACAAAACATCTGATAGGGATCCTCCCACTCGGAGATCTCCTGCAGAATACGGCCACATACACCGCAGTACTAGCACCATCCAGAAGTGCCAGGGTCTCAGCGCAAGAGTTGAATTGACCACCCGTCGAACCCTTCCTTGAACTGCCAGTAAATAGGGCCCGTACATTTTTAGTGTCGCACAGAAAGATAATAAAGCCCTTGAGATCCATGTCCCTGCAGGTTGGCGAAGGATGCGTCAGCGTAGCCTCAATGTGGCACTCGTCTAAAAGGGCTAATCCTCGGATAAACAACCCAACATTATCCGTTTTCACACGCTCAATCACCTTTTTTAGTCTCAAAATGTCAGACACCGGTGCCTTTTGGGAAATTTAAACCTCAGCTCGCACACATCGAACCCCTATATCCGACGAGTGTGAGAGCCATCCAATTTAGTTGCCCGACCAACCCACATATCGTTTTCTCTCGTTCTGACAAATCACTCGTCTTCTCCAACGCCCGACGCTTGCTAAGGGCAACCGGATCACGATGCTCCATACTGAAAATGGTCGATTGTGATACCGCCGTCCCCTGTGGTAACTACGTTTAGCCCCACATACTTAAAGCCACTCTGAATCGAAAGACCCACTTGGAAGGTCCTACGCAACTGTTTTATGACGTGCCCGCTCAAAGTTTATAGTACCAGCCCACAAGAAGTCATCCCCATATACGCATAGATACCCTCTTTTTCCACCATGTTGGCTCACGAAAACAATGCAGGGTCCAGGGACGAAATCTTGGCACCGAGACATATCAGCTGTTCCTTCACCCTCATGTCCCCTTGTCTGGCCGCGTCGCACAAACCATACACAGTCTTCCCAGACGCCACAATAAACCATTTTCGAACTCAGGAGGAGGTATCCCGGTTTCACTTCACGCTCTATTTTGTTCCCTTGGAGGTACGCACTTGTATGTCCATTGTGTGGCACACCCAACCATTAGCTGAGGCGAGAACCATTGCCAAACGGACAGCCTCCTTTGAACATGTGGGAGAGTTCTTTTGCAGCCCTATGGTGTCCTCCTCAAAGCCCCTGGCTACCAACGTGCCTTCAAAAATAGTCTTCCCTTCCTTCAGCTTTTCTGTGACCACCCCAAAGTACAGATATAGCTTGTTTTACCCACATTCTCCACCTCTTCATACACCCCCTTGGTCCTCCAATTCTCAATCTCTTTTTCCTTAGCACACCACCACCTCATCTGTATTAAACAACACAAGCATTTCTGTCGCCTCGTCCACTGTTTTTCCCCTGACGTAAAAACTTTGTCCAATCCATCCAATTAATGTTACCATCTTTGTCATCTTAATGTTGTAGCAGTTGGAGTATCGACCAGTCGCCTTCCCCGCCCGACTAACAATTTTACCAGATATCCACTCACCACTCGCTTTCTCAACGCCCCTTGATCCTTTGACCCATTTTAAACTCTCACTACAGAATTGCCAACACACCCGAGGCACTCGCACCCGTGTCCGTCTGCCCAACGTCACCGGTGGCCATCCACAGCCACCTGCGCCCCCTCACCACAACATCAACAATTTTACGAGGATGGTCATCATCATCCGAGTCCATGTCTGAATCCCCGAATCCAATTTCCACATCACCACACACACTAGGAGCTCGAAAAGCATGGTTTTGGACTGCGACACATCTTTCCTCATTTGACACTGCAGCAGGGTCAACACTGGTCGGTGCGTGGCAATTCGACATGTGGGGCACCCTAACAAAATTCCACCGTGCTTCACTAAAAATTGTTTTCCGTCTTTCCCAATTATGGTACCAGGTCCGCGCCACTTTTTACTGTCTAGACGCTTGTAGTAAACAATCATCCCGTAGTGTAGGTCTCCGGGGGTCGCTGTCTCTCCACATTATGACGAAGTGCTCTAGTCAGCCTTTCACTAGATTCCGCTACGGTAAATGCTCTCCGTGCCGCGTGAAGTGCATTCAGGTTATCCTTCACTATACCTGCAGGTGTGGCCTCGCCGTCTAGCGCCCGGGAGATTATCATAAAAAGCTCCCGGAATCCCAGGGTTCTGTCCAAATACCAGCTGGTTGGGCGAGTAACCCGAAAATGTTGACAGTGCATTCCTGGCAGCCACAGCCCAAGCCAGAGCAACTCTAAATCACAGCCAGGACAATCCGCCAAAATCTTGCTTACCATTCCTCCCAACACAGCATTGAGCCCCTCACAAACACCATTACTCCCAAAGGGCTTTTAGCTGCCCTCCCTTATTAATCTTAACATTGGAATGCCTCACCTAGAGACCTCATATCTGAATTATTAAATTCACAGCCCTTATCTGATAAGATTTTTCCCGGGGCACCAAAGCACAAACCAACCGGAAATATTCCCCGATAATAGTGCCTGCATTCTTGTCGTAACAACCACAGATGTACAAATCTTGTATACAGGTCCACTATCACAAGAAAATACTTCTTTCCCCACGCTTAAGGTCCATGCAATCACCTCGTTAAACCCCGCTAGCCAACGGGACACTCACCATGGTCTCGGGCTCGGTTCTTAAACCGTTTGCACACGTCACAGTCACTTTTTCAATCCTCCGTTTCCAGGTTCGAGTTCCTTATGTCGGCTCTCTCACAAGCTTCTTCAATTTTTCTGCTGTAGGGTGTCCAACTGACGATGAAGTTCAAGGCCCTCTTCTCGATGTCCCCGTCCTTGTAGAGTGCCACGAGTGGGCCCCAGCTATACTAACTTCCCCGTTTTGTCCCTGCCGATAACGGGACCAGATAGTGTCCTGACGATGATGTACGTAGATTGACGACGTCCTTTTTTCGCCCACTTTGATTTGATTTTTCTCACAGTTGATTATCATTTCGGCTCTTTTCATAGACGATCTACTCAGCAACAATGGAAATTACAGTTCAACCCCCATCAGAGGTTCACATTGGGACGCATATTCCCCATACAACAGGGAAACGTAACTTTCTTGAAGGAAGTCACAGAAATACCATTGCCAAATGTGAAGCTGGAATTAGAACATTCCCCTTTCACAAGCACGCTCATATTCAGTCAACCCATTTTTCATACGCTTCGAGCCAACGTGAACCACACACAGTGTTTGTACAACCTGTATCAAGGACGGCACACCCCTTTGATTCACTCACTAGTTTCAATAAATTGTCCTCGCTATCTTTATCATTCACATAAACCCCTGAAAAAGTTCCCCTGGTTCCTCAAACGTAAACCCACCTGGGCCCCCTTTGTTTTCGAGGCGTCAGGGCAATCACGTGCCCAGTGATATATCGATCACAAATAGCACATTTGGATATTGTACCATATGCCCCCATAGGATTTTTTTTCCTTCTATCCTGTCCCTTTTACGTCCACTATTACCACGCCCAGGGCATAGCCTTGCGGTCCCCGCCAACCACGTCTACCTCGACTGGTTCCGCCCACATACAGGGCTTCCTCACTTTTACCAACAGTGCCCTCATTTCCCCCAAATAAAGGTTTTGATTTTATCTGTATGTGGGCGCTCGGTCCTTCGCACCACTCGAAATATTCGGTTGAGCGTCGCCTTCAAAATTTTTGTATGTAACCACCTGTGTTGCTGACATGACTAATTGCTTTCTTCTTTCCTCTAACAAACATGAAGCCAATAACATGAAAGGGCCCAAAACCGAATCATCAAGCTTCAAACCCTGCTTTGTAACACCATGGTACGTATGTTCAAAATCTGAAAACAAAGTCCTTAATCTCTGCTCTCTCTTTTCTCCGTAGGCTATATAAAGCCTCAAATGCTGCAAATTTCCTTCTTCCTTCTCGACCAAAAAAACATCATCCAGTCTCTTCATATCACTTCCACGCCATCCTCTGCCTCCAACTTGGTCTTATCAATTTCCGACGATGCACTTCTGGCCCGCCCGGAAAGTGACAGATGTATCGCCAGCGCACGCTTTTTCTTTCAATTTTGGTCAGTCTACACCACACACCTACATCCTCCTTCCACATCTCGTATTCTTATCATGCTCCAATTCGGAGGCCACTTCATGAACACGCCATTAGTGCAGTTGTGTAACTACGCTCTGCTACCAATGTTAATAAACCTGGACACTACTGCAAATCACCGCGCGCTGGGGGCTGACTGCCTCTTCCCCCTTGTGACTCCACGTGGTCAACTTGTCACGTGATCACCCGTGATGACATCATGAGACATCTGATGATATGGCGGTCTCCCCTTGGTTCCCGCCGCGGCGGTCGCGCATAAACATAGGAACGTGCTAACACACTCGCTATATTAACACTTTTGATAGAGTCTGGCCCCAAATCTTTAATTTCCAAACTACCCTCATTCGGTTTCTATCCTTCACTCTGTACCTTCATCTTAAGTTCCTTTCAAACCCTTCTATTGCAGCACTGTAGACGGACATTGTTCTTTTCCTAAATCTATCAATAGTGGTGTTTTCCCCAGGGTTCTGTCCTATCCCCCACTCTCTTCTATTATTCATTAATGATCTTCTAAGTCTAAATCAAAGCCCTATCCAATCCTACGCTGATGATTCTACCCTGCATTTTTCAACGTCGTTTATTAGACTTCCAACTCAACAGGGAAATAAGTGATTCACGGAGAGATGCCACCAAGTGCCTAACTTCTGATCTTTTTATAATTTCTGATTGGGGCAAGCAAACTTTTTTTGTTCATGCCTTAAAAACCCAATTTCTTCAAACCCATCTACTCGACAAAACCAACCAGATAAAATCCCCTCTTTTTCAATGACACTCACTATCTCTTTTTTTCTACAATGAACATTCTAGGATTATCCTTTACTAAAAAACTGAACTGGAAATCTCACATCTCATCTCTTTCTGATGATTAAACTTTGATGAAAACAGCTTCTAAGAAGTTAGGTTGTCCTGTGGCGTCTGCGTCCTTTTTTTTCTCCCCCCCAATTGCTTGCTTGTATAGGGCCTTTTCTGCCCTGTATGGAGTATGTCTCAAAAGTTTGGGGAGGATCCACTCATACCCTCTCCTAACAGGATTGAGTCAAAAGCTTTTCGGTCTCATTTAACTTTCCCCTCCTCTTTTACTGATGCTCCTCAACCTGTTCCTAAGAAGGGTGACCGTTCTAATCCTTCAAACTACCGTCCTATAGCTTTGACTTCCTGCCTTTTAAAGTTTTTGAATCTATACTTAATAAGAGATTCTTAAGCATCTATCTGTCACAATCTTCTAGTCTGATCGTCAGTAAGGTTTCCGTAAAGGGCGATCTACTGACGATCTTCTAGCTTTCCTAACTGAATCTTGGTCATCCTCCTTTGGGGGTTTCAGTTGAAACTTTTGCTGTTGCCTTGACAATCAAAAGCTTTTTGTTAATAATTCTGGACACTACTGCATCCACTGCGCGCTGGGGACTGACTGCCTCATTCCCTCTTGTGACTCCACGTGGTCAAACTTGTCACGTGATCACCAGTGATGACATCATGAGACATCTGATGATATGGCGGTCTCCCATTGGTTCCGCCGCTGGCGGTCGCGCATAAACATAGGAACGTGATAACACACTCGCTATATTAACACATTCGCTATATTTTTTTTCTTTCTTTGCATGCTCCTTTAGTACATACAACTATGTACAATTGTATGTTCACCAATACACATATTTACACTCCCTACATGTTGCTGATGACAGTCAACACCTAATCCGACTAATTGCCTCCTGCAGCCGCATAGTCGACGCGCCCTTCTTGGTAAGGCAGTCTGCCAGTGCTTCGATGTCTCCACCCACGTTACCTCCTTCAATTCCCCTTGATCAACATATCTCGAAGCAATGATATATCAATCCTCAGACGCTTGTTGTCCACCAATTATAGGTGTATAGGGCTTCCACTACGCTACGGTTGTCCACAAAACATCTGATAGGGATCCTCCCACATCCGGAGATCTCTGCAGAACTACTGGCCACATACACCGCTAGTACTAGCACCATCCAGAAGTGCCAGGGTCTCAGCAGCAAGAGTTGAATTGACCACCCGTCGAACCTTCCTTGATGCCAGTTAAATAGGGCCCCGTTACATTATTAGTGTCGCACAGAAAGATATAAAGCCCCTGAGATCCATGTCCCTGCAGGTGGCGAAGGATGCCGTCAGCGTAGCACTCAATGTGGCACTCGTCCCTAAAGGTCTAATCCTCGGGAATAACAACCAACATTATCCGTTTTCACACGCTCAATCACCTTGTTTAGTCTCAAAATGTCAGACACCGTAGCCTTTGCGAATTGAAACACTCAGCTCGCACACATCGAACGCTATATCCGGAGAGTGTGAGTAGCCATCCAATTTAGTTGCCGACCAACCCAGATATTCTGTTTCTCTCGTTCTGACAAATCACTCGTCTTCTCCAACGCCGACGCTTGTAAGGGCAACCGGATTCAACGATGCTCCATACTGAAACTGGTCGATTGTGATACCGCCGTCCTCTGTGGTAACTACGTTGAGCCCCACATACTTAAAGCACTCTGAATCGAAAGACCCGACTTGGAAGGTCCTACGCAACTGTTTTAGGACGTGCTGCTCAAAGTTCATAGTACCAGCCCACAAGAAGTCATCCACATATACGCATATGATACCCTCTGTTCCACCATGTTGGCTCCACGAAAACAATGCAGGGTCCAGGGACGAATCTTGGCACGAGACATATCAGCTGTTCCTTCACCCTCATGTACCATTGTGTGGCCGCGTCGCACAAACCATACACAGTCTCCTCAGACGCACAATAAACCATTGTCGAACTCAGGAGGAGGTATCAGGTACACTTCACGCTCTATTTTGTTCCCTTGGAGGTACGCAGCTTGTATGTCCATGTGTGGCACACCCAACATTAGCTGAGGCGGAGAACCATTGCCAAACGGACAGCCTCCTTTGAACATGTGGGAGAGTTCTTCTGCAGCCCTATGGTGTCCCTCAAAGCCCCTGGCTACCAAACGTGCCTTCACAATAGTCTTCCCTTCCTTCAGCTTTTCTGTGACCACCCAACGTACAGATATAGCTTGTTGACCACATTCTCCACCTTCATACACCTCCTTGGTCCTCCAATTCTCAATCTCTTTTTCCTTAGCACACACCACCTCATCTGTATTAAACAACACAAGCATTTCGTCGCCTCGTCCACTGTTTCCCATGACGTAAAATCTTTGTCCAGATCCATCCAATTAATGTTACCATCTTTGTCACTCTTAATGTTGTAGCAGTTGGAGTATCGACCAGTCGCCTTCCCCCCCGACTAACAATTTTACCAGATATCCACTCACCACTCGCTTTCTCAACGCCCTTGATCCTTTGACCCATTTTAACTCTCACTACAGGAATTGCCAACACACCCGAGGCACTCGCACCCGTGTCCGTCTGCGAACGTCACCGGTGGCCATCCACAGCCACCTGCGCCCCCTCACCCACAACATCAACAATTTCACGAGGATGGTCATCATCATCCGAGTCCATGTCTGAATCCCGAATCCAATTTCCACATCACCACACACACTAGGAGCTGCAGAGCACTGGTATTGGACTGCGACACATCTTCCTCATTTGACACTGCAGCAGGATCAACACTGGTCGGTGCCGTGGCAATTCGACATGTGTGCACCCTAACACACATTCCACCGTGCTTCACTAAAAATTGTTTTCCGTCTTTCCCAATTATGGTACCAGGTCCGCGCCACTTATTACTGTCTAGACGCTTGTAGTAAACATCATCTCCGTAGTGTAGGTCTCCGGGTCGCTGTCTCTCACATTATGACGAAGTGCTCTAGTCAGCCTTTCACTAGATTCCGCTACGGTAAATGCTCTCCGTGCCGCGTGAAGTGCATTCAGGTTATCCTTCACTATACCTGCAGGTGTGGCCTCGCCGTCTAGCGCCGGTAGATTATCATAAAAAGCTCCAGGAATCCCAGGGTTCTGTCCAAATACCAGCTGGTTGGGCGAGTAACCCGAAAATGTTGACAGTGCATTCCTGGCAGCCACAGCCCAAGCCAGAGCAACATCTAAATCACAGCCAGGACAATCCGCCAAAATCTTGCTTACCATTCCTCCCAACACAGCATTGAGCCTCTCACAAACACATTACTCCAAGGGCTTTCAGCTGCCGTCGTGATAATCTAACATTGAATGCCTCACCTAGAGACCTCATCATATCGAATTATTAAATTCACAGCCATTATCTGATAAGATTTTTCCTGGGGCACCAAATAGCACAACCCAACCGAGAAATATTCCCCGAATAATAGTGCCTGCATTCTTGTCTGTAACAACCACAGATGTACAATATCTTGTATACAGGTCCACTATCACCAAGAAATACTTCTTGCCCCACGACTTAAGGTCCATGGCAATCACCTCGTTAAACCTGCTAGCCAACGGGACACTCACCACTGGTCTCGGGCTCGGTTTCTTAAACCGTTTGCACACGTCAGTCACTTTATCAATCCTCCGTTCCAGGTTCGAGTCCCTTATGTCGGCATCTCTCACAAGCTTCTTCAATTTTTCTGCTGTAGGGTGTCCAAACTGACGATGAAGTTTCAAGGCCCTCTTCTCGATGTCCCCGTCCTTGTAGAGTGCCACGAGTGCCTCAGCTATACTAACTTCCCAGTTTAGTCATGCCGATAACGGCACCAGATAGTGTCCTGACGATGATGTACGTAGATTGACGACGTCCCTTTTTCCGCCCACTTTGATTTGATTTGTCTCACAGTTGATTATCATTTCGGCTCTTTTCATAGACGATCTACTCAGCAACAATGGTAAATTACAGTTCACCACATCAGAGGTCACATTGGCACGCATATTCCCTATACAACAGGGAAACGTAACTTTCTTGAAGGAAGTCACAGAAATACCATTGCCAAATGTGAAGCTGGAATTAGAACATTCCTCTTTCACAAGTCCACGCTCATATTCAGTCAACCCATTTACATACGCTTCGAGCCAACGTGAACCACACACAGTGTTTGTACAACCTGTATCAAGGACGGCACACCCCTTTGATTCACTCACTAGTTTCAATAAATTGTCCTCGCTATCTTTATCATCACATAGCCCATGAATAAGTTCACTGGTTCCTCAACGTACCCACCATGGCCTCCTTTGTTTTCGTAGGCGTCAGGGCAATCACGTGCCCAGTGATATATCGATTCACAAATAGCACATTTGGATATGTACCATATGCCCCCATAGGATTTTTCTTCCTTCTATCTGTCTTTGACGTCCACTATTACCACGCCCACGGGCATAGCCTTGCGGTCCCCGCCAACCACGTCTACCTCGACTGGTTCCGCCCACATACAGGGCTTCCTCACTTTCACCAACAGTGCCCTCATTTCCCACAAATAAAGGTTCTGATTTTATCTGTATGTGGGCGCTCGGTCCCTTCGCACCACTCGAAAATATTCGGTTGAGCGTCGCCTTCATATTATCGTATGTAACCACCTGTGTTGCTGACATGACTAATTGCTTCTCTCTTTCCTCTAACAAACATGAAGCCAATAACATGAAGGCCAATACCGAATCATCAAGCTTCAATCCTGCTTTGTAACACCATGGTACGTATGTTCAAACTCTGACACAAAGTCCTTAATCTCTGCTCTCTCTTTTCTCCGTAGGCTATATAAAGCCTCAAATGCTGCAAATTTCCTTCTTCCTTCATCGACCAAAAAACACATCATCAGTCTCTTCAATATCACTTCCACGCCATCCTCTGCCTCCAACTTGGTCTTATCAATTTCCGACGATGCACTTCTGGCCCGCCCGGAAAGTGACAGATGTATCGCCAGCGCACGCTTCTTCTTTTCAATTGTGGTCAGTCTACACCACACACCTACATCCTCCTTCCACATCTCGTATTCTTCATCATGCTCCAATTTCGGAGGCCACTTCAGTGAACACGCCATTAGTGCAGTTGTGTAACTACGCTCTGCTACCAATGTTAATAATCCTGGACACTACTGCACTCACCGCGCGCTGGGGACTGACTGCCTCTTCCCTCTTGTGACTCCACGTGGTCAACTTGTCACGTGATCACCAGTGATGACATCATGAGACATCTGATGATATGGCGGTCTCCCATTGGTTCCCGCCGCGGCGGTCGCGCATAAACATAGGAACGTGCTAACACACTCGCTATATTAACACTTTTGATAGAGTCTGGCACAAATCTTTAATTTCCAAACTACCCTCATTCGGTTTCTATCCTTCACTCTGTACCTTCATCTTAAGTTTCCTTTCAAACCGTTCTATTGCAGCTACTGTAGACGGACATTGTTCTTCTCCTAAATCTATCAATAGTGGTGTTCCCCAGGGTTCTGTCCTATCCCCCACTCTCTTTCTATTATTCATTAATGATCTTCTAAGTCTAACTCAAAGCCCTATCCAATCCTACGCTGATGATTCTACCCTGCATTTTTCAACGTCGTTTATTAGACTTCCAACTCAACAGGAACTAAGTGATTCACGGAGAGATGCCACCAAGTGCCTAACTTCTGATCTTTCTATAATTTCTGATTGGGGCAAAGCAAACCTTGTTTTGTTCAATGCCTTAAAAACCCAATTTCTTCACCTATCTACTCGACAAAACCAACCAGATAACTATCCCCTCTTCTTCAATGACACTCAACTATCTCTTTCTTCTACAATGAACATTCTAGGATTATCCTTTACTAAAAATCTGAACTGGAAATCTCACATCTCATCTCTTGCTGATGATTAGCTTCTGATGAAAACAGCTTCTAAGAAGTTAGGTGTCCTGTGGCGTCTGCGTCCTTTTTTTTCTCCCTCCCAATTGCTTGCTCTGTATAGGGGCCTTATCTGCCCATGTATGGAGTATGTCTCAAATGTTTGGGGAGGATCCACTCATACACCTCTCCTAAACAGGATTGAGTCAAAAGCTTTTCGTCTCATTAACTCCCCTCCTCTGACTGACTGTCTTCAATCTTTAAATCACCACTGCAATGTTGCTTCTCTTGCTATCTTCTACCGTTATTTTCATGCTCACAGCTCTTCTGAACTTGCCTCCCCCACTCCCGCTGCTTCGCTGCACAAGACTTTCTACTCATTCTCATCCCTATTCTGTCCATCTTCCTAATGCAAGAGTTAATCAGTATCTTTACTCTTTCATCCCTTTCACTGGTAAACTCTGGAACTCTCTTCCTAATTTTTATTTTTCCACTTCCCTACGACTTAAATCTCTTCAAGAGAAGAGTAACAAGACACCTCCCGAACTAAATTGGCCCACCCCTCTTTTTTATTTTATTCTCTTACTGTCTTCTTTATAGGGACTGGCAACTAAGGGGGCTTTGTGTTACCTATTTTTGTTGTGCCCTTGGCCAGTCCTTTGTGAAAAAAAAAAAAAATGCATACGTGCCAAATTTGGTGCTTGTAAAGAAAAGTGCACAAACATGGCCTTTTATGGCGTTAACCGACTACAGTACCCTCCAGAGTTTCACGCTATCTGAATTTCGCAATCCTAGTTTTGCACAGAGCCCTAAATTCTTACCATCCCGACTTTCGCACTGCTTCGTACACGTATGGGACACATCTTCCTACCATTGGCGTCACGTGCGCTGCCTTAGACCAGGGTTGCCAGGTGGCCGCCAATTTTTCGGCCAGATTCGTGAAATTTGGCCATGAAGAAATTCCTAAGAATTTTTTTTTTTTAAATAAACAGGTTTTCTACCAGTAGGCGGTAGTAAAATCTACCTATTTTCTCGGTAGGCGGTGGTCCGAAGTGTCTTTTTTATGTTGCTCTGTTCCCATTCTGTTCTGCTCTGTTCTTTGGCGTATCGTACAACTTTTAGCTTGTATGCGATAGTATTAGTAAATAGTTTTGATGAATTCGCCATGGGTGATAATTTCCAGGACTGAAAAGAGCTTGTGATACATGTGACAGCCAGGTGGTAAATGATACATCAACAATAGCAGACGATAGATGGCGCTGTTGGCGGCAATCTGGCGATCCTCAGTAGCGGAACGTAAACATCACAGCGTGAGGACAGATTAGTTGATTTGAATGTCTTTTGGTATTTGAAATATTTGCAACAGGTAAGTACTGAGGTACTCAGTACTGAGGAAGTACTACAACATTCGTCTTGGAAGATGCATGAGTATTTTTCAGGGTATTTTCTGGGGGAAAAAGTGCAGTAAACCTCGTACCATAATAAATAAGCATTTTTTCAGTGTTTTCAATACCCCGAGTTTCGCGATCCTTGAGTTTAGCGCTATGCCTTCGGAAGAAAGCAAGCGTGAAACTCGGGAGGGTACTGTAGACTAATGCCCATATAGCCGAAGTTGGCGCTGACGGACTATGCAGGTAATAGGTCTCGATTCAGTCTCACGGTACTATCGCTGATTTGACACATGGTCATCCCAGCGATACTCCATGATAGTATTTATGGAGGTTAAAAATCCCAGAATACACACAACAAACTCATAAACAATGCAATGCAGCATGACGGCTACTAACAAGTAGAACACTTGCCTCTCATCTGCAAAGTGATATAGGAAGCCATCATCCCCATCAGAGGACTCCTCGGGGTCAGGGTTGGGTGTTATCTTGACTATCTTCCCCTCCCACCAGGTGCCATCATAGAGAGATTTGCCATCCACTAAGTCACCCACTCTGTAGTATTCACTCTCCTTGTTCTTGACTGGTTCCAGGTTAGTCTGTTGAAGAGTGGCCATATATCACTAAAATCATTATCATTATTATTGGCAATGTCTGATATGTTAAGATGCAGAACACAAATAATACAAGTTGAATGCTATGAGACTATGCTATTTGCAGAGAAAGAAAAGGATTTACAGCAAAATTACTGAATTAATTTACCCCTATTTGTGAAGAAAGAAAAATTAAGTTAATGCGGGCAAAAATCTGTTTAACCCTCACTTTGGTAGTGAGCGGACGTCCTGCCCGCTCTCTGTTGTTGACATGACTTAAAGTCTCGGTAGAGTGAGGTTGTGTCAGGATTTTAGGTTGGCTACGTCATTGGAGCTCAGTGAGGGTGTTGTGATTGCGGGGAGTGGAAAGGAAGTGGAGAGTGGAAAGAACAAGTCTCAGGTAGTTTAGAGTGTGGTGGAGGTTGAGAGGGTGTTAGAGTCACGGTGTAGGGGAGTTTGTAGCGGAGTTCTGAAACCTCTACTTGAGGCGATTGAAGACTTGAAAAATGTGTTTTGCAAGTGAAGTGAATGATTTAAAAAGTGTTGTGAAGAAGCAGGAGATAGAGATTCGTGCTCTTAAAAGTGGGGGTGTCGGTTCAAGTGGATTGCCTGGTGGGGCACCTGCGAGAGGTGTACCTGGGGGGGACACCAGAGGGTGGATTGCCTTGTGGGGCTAGTAAGGGTGGCTTACCTAGTAAGTCACCTGAGGTTAGAGGATGGAAGGAGGTAGAACGAGGGGCTCGTCCGAGGCAGAGGAAGGATAACACTGACCAGGTAGAGTGCAGGAATTCATTTCAGGTACTTTCGGGACTGCAAGAGGAGGAAGAAGAGGTAAAGGATAAAAGGGTAGACGATACAACCCTACCCGAAGGTAAAATCTTGGTTGTTGGGGACAGTCAAGTTAGGTACCTGGAGAACGAGTTTAGTGACGAAATGTGTAGGAAGCGGGTGTGTTTCCCAGGGAAGGGGATAGGTCATGTTAGTGATAAGATAGAGGGGTGATGGCAGACCAAGGGATCAAGCCCATCGTTTGCCTGAGCGCGGGATGAAACGACGTTGATTGCTTAACCCTCACAGTGCCAGCGCCGTAGCGATTTTTTTAAATCGCTGTGGCCATATTTTGACTGGGAGGCTTTTCATACTTCGTCAGGTCACTTTTCATACCTTTACCCTTCCCCTTCACTGACCATTACCCCCCCACCAAGGCTGTGGTCACGTTGAGGGTACGCGTCTAATACACGTAGTATAATAAAACAAGTATAATAAAAATTGCCTCAAAAGTGAATAAAATGCCTAAAATTGTATGTATATACATATGTGTTATCTACTTCTAGCTACTTATTTTTATGACATCAGTTGAAAAACAACAATTAAAGCACTTTTACATTGAAATTTTGTTGTGCATCAAAACACAAAACTTCCGAATTTGCTTAAACGTAGCTCGGCTCATAGGCTCACACAACCCCTCATAACTCGTATCAGACCTCTATGGACTCTAATCTCCTGGAACCCACGCCCTCAGCCTCTTTAGTGTCCTAAAACCACATTCTACGGACCTCCAAATTTGGCTTAGTGAGTCCCCTTGAGTGCGGAAAAATCTGGCGCCTAAAAATCATGGAAATAATGAGAGGTGAGTCCCAAAATGTATCAATTTTGTGTTTTCTAATCATTCTACACACTTCTCAGCAAAAAAGAAAATTCAAAATTTGCTTGGCATATGGTGAAAGTGGTTTCATGCTCGGCAAATGGTTTCTCCTTGTGCTCAACCACCATTGGAAAGTTTTTGTGAAATATGCTTGGCACTTTTGGGGTTAAGGAGTTAATAACTGCTACGACGTTTCAAGGAGGCTGTAGGTCTAGTCAAACACACAATTGATACATTTTGGGACTCACCTCTCATTATTTCCATGATTTTAGGCGCCAGATTTTTCCGCACTCAAGGGGAGTCACCAAGCCAAATTTGGCGGTGAACAGGGAGGCGGTGGCCGAGTGGTTAGCGTCTTGGAGTGCTGAACTCAATGTCCCGAGTTCGAATCCTGCCGGGGGCAACTCTTTCAAGAGCCTGGTAGGGGAGCAGAAGGTCCCGAGTTCAAGTCTCATCAAGGAGCAACTATCAAAGCCATTGTCGAGTGGCCGAAGCAACCTACATGCAGCATATACCTGTCTGCCGATTGCGAGTGTGACGGTGGACTCTAGGGGCTGCATGCGCCTTGACTGAAGATCTGAACATCACAGAAAATGGAATCTTCACCTGAGACCACAGGTGTCACTATAAAAATCCAGCCTGCGCCACCATCGTGTGTCCTTCCGAGGCGCACTGCTGACGACGAGTGGTACTCCAGGGCGATTTCTCTGAATTGCCGGCTGGCATTTCATAGCAAAGCCAATGGTTGGTCCTTTGTCGATAACTGGGAGCTCTTTTATAACAGTCTCTCTGTTATAACATAACAGAGAAACTGAGCGTAACAGACTGTTAAGCTCTCGCATAACAGTCTCTACCATAGGGATGGGGTACAGGTACACCTTTCGAGGAAAGGGGTTCAGATCTTGTCTGAATCCCTTGAAAGGGAAGTAGTAGGTGCCTTGCAGGCTTTTTTAAGATAGACAGCCGAGGATTAGACACGAGGGTCAGAGGAAAGGAAACCAGTGACACTAGTAATAGTTTTAGAAGGCAGGGAACTTCGTAAGTGATTCGTAAGAAGAGAGAGGAAAGGGTTAGTTACAGCTATAGGGAAAATTGACAAGAAGAGTAGATTTAAGGTGTACTATACAAACTGTAGAAGTATTTTAAACAAGATAGATTTACTGAGAGGAATAACTAGTGTAGAAGATTTCGATATAATAGCATTAACAGAAACATGGTTAGATGTCAGGTAAGGTATTTAATCCAGAAGTTGAGATAGAGGGGTACAAGCTATTCAACAAGGACAGGTTATACAGGAGAGGTGGAGAGTTGCACTTTATGCAAGATATACATTGCAGTGTTGTGTTAATAATTTTATAAAAACAGATGATAGCATGCATAGTCTATATGGGTGGAGGTTACGGAGGGAACTGAGAAAATGGTTTTGGGTATAGTGTATAAGCCTCCAAACTTATGTTAAGAGGATTTAGTTCCTATATAGCAAGAAATAAGCAAGCCTGTAGATATAACAGTAACCTCCCGAGTTTTGCGATACGTGAGTTTCGCGCTGAGTCCTAAATTAAAGGTTATTTATTTACTTAATGCTAATTTATACATGGTGCTAATTCATTTATCAGAAAATGAAATATATAAGTAAATAAATAACATCATCAATCGGGAAAATAACCTGATTGATGATTTTATTTATTTATTTAACGCTAATTTATGCATGGTTCTAATTCATTTATCAGAAAATGAAATATATCAATGGAAAGCTAATAGAATTGCGCTTCTATTGATACCCTTCATGATAAAAGTTGACTCGCAAAGTTTTAAATGGCGAAGAGTTGAAGTGAATATTAAGTTAATGCATATTTCTTCAGTCTCTTAATGGCATTTCTTTAGAGCGTGTTTTACTGTTTTTTATTTGATAATATTATAGAACAAACATTTACGAAGATTACAGTATATCATATATACTGATAAACCAGTCTATATGATAGTCCATAGACCACTACAGGGAGGTCCCGTTAAACGAGCATTCGGTATACGAGAATCCGATGATACGAGATGTGTAAATTAGGGTCTATTTTCAATATACGAGATCGAAAATCCAATGATACGACATTCAAACTGGGGTGAGTAAAATTATCAAGTTCAAAATGCAGGTCCTACCACTCCCGGGCTGGACAAAGGGGGATTTGGTTGACCCCAGTGAGGTCACCCCTAGCAGGCCGTGACCTGAAGGGTAATTAAGCATATGGCGCGGCCTGACATTTAGGGGTAATTAGCAGGTGTGCGGCCCCAACCTTGGAACCGCAGTCAGGTCACCCCTAGCAAGGCGTGACCTGAAGGGTAATTAAGCATATGGCGCGGCCTGACCTTTAGGGGTAATTAGCAGGTGTGCGGCCCCAACCTTGGGACCGCTACACTACCTTCTCTTGTATCATGTGGCGTCCCCTACATTACAACGTCTTTTTTGCTTGTTATGCATGTTTTATGTTTAATTAATGTGCAGTTATGTTATTTTGTGTGCTATTTTCTCTTTCAGAATGTTTTTCTACAGAATAGGTAGTACAGTGTGGGTAATATAGACGCTGTGTGTTTGTTGTGCTTGCTATAGTTTATTTTAGCTTGAAAAACATGGTATTTTTTTCTTTTTCTTTTTTTAATTGATGGGGTCCTGGAACCAAACCTACATTTTACCATTAGTTATGTGTTTCGTTATACAAGATTTCGCTTTACGAGTATGCCAGGTGGAACCTAACTGCTCGTATCTTCGGGACCTCCCTGTATATCTCTTTGTCGGGCAGGCCGCTATGCAGCTTGCAATTTCAAAACATTGTCGCGTGAACAGTCCAGAGATAAAGTGGTCTATGGCCAGTCTTATGAGCGGTGTTTGGCCATGTATATAGAAGTTCTTAAAAATGGGGATAGTAGTTCCTTTCTTTAAATAATGTGTGGTGATCGGGTGTAGAAAAGCTACAAAGGCAGGACATGTAGTATGCCTGATGTACTATATTTTTTGTGGATATTGATGGAATGTGTCCCTCCAGTGCACAGACAATTTCTATTTCTTACGAGTATGTCATAAGTGCAAGGGATGGAGCACTAGACAGCTCTATACTAAGAGTTGGAGTGAGTAAAAGAGGGTCAAGTACTTAATATCCCTTGTATTAATATCATGCGTAAGATATTTCGGAAATGAAGGGCAGTCCGTACATGTATAGTCACTCCAAAAAGAGAAATTAATATTTCAATAAATAAACAAATAAAAGTCTGGAGTCAGGGAAAAATACATAGTAAGCCACATATAATGATGAATAAATTCAGCTCAGGTGCTGCAAGTATGGGAGACATTATACATTCAGCAACTCAGCATGAGTGTTGGCCTAAATTGGCATAGGTTTATGCATCACTGTCAGATAAGCTATGTAAGAGAGAGGGTGCATTTGATGCATTATTTTCTCCTTGTAAGAGGTTTTTCTTGCCCTTTCTTAGTGGCACAACTGCGCCCTTCCAGCGGCACCTTAAGAAGTCCAAAATGAGCCTAAAGCAGCTCTCCATGTTCGCAAAGGTCTAATGCATAGTTAAGTATAAATCAGGGAAATTTGCATCTGGAATAGCAAGGAAGCTACACCTCTCCAAAACCCTGGTGTTGTGTTGGTGCAGACGCAGTAAAGAGGGAGACATTGACACTGCTATAGCCATGAATAAAGGGTCAGGATGGCCTCTAAAGACCTTAAAATGAACAGACAAGTTGGTGAGAGATTCATTAACTTACCTATTAATTTATAAATCTTCCAAGCTCAGCCTAACCCTTTTAAAAACAAGAGTAGCTCTACCCGGTGCCATCACAAAATTATGATGAGAAATGAGAGATTTGGTTTGATGTTGCTTGGCATATACTGATTGCATTCTTTTTATGAGCAGGACATGTGAGAAGAGGAGAGAGTAGAGATGAGGAAACCGATAGATAGATGAAACACCAAAAAGGTTTTTGGAGAAGTGAAGAGGAGAGTATCAGATAGAAGAGGCAGAGTTACCAGTTTTGTCACAGTTCAAAAGAAACCCTAAATTTGTCACACAATACAAGAAGATAAAAGACCAGGAGTTATCAAATTTCAAAATTGTACAAGGCATGGTCAATAAACAATCAATAATGATGACTGTTTCATCATGACATAGCTCTCATTTTTTCTTAATGTTTTTTTTTTTACCCCTGTTGCTGAAAAGAAATATACTAACAAAATTTAATCATAATTCAGATTGCATTGATTATGTCTTTATTTCATGCAGCGAAAGTTAGCCTGAGCACCTGACCAGAACCTTTTGGTAGTGCTTAGTATATCACATCTGATATAAATTTTACTCTTAGTCTCTTAGATAAATGTAAAATTATTCAATGAAAATCTAAAGATTTCTGGGCAAGTCTAAGCCCCCAATGTTTCAAATCCTATATACATCCTGCTCTTCCTGATTTTATTTCTCCACCTTTGTATTATTTAAATTCCTTCATGAGAGGAACATCAAGACACCTTCCAAACTTCATTGACCCACTCCCTTTAAAAAGTCTGTTAGTGTCTGCATTATGAGGACAGGCCTCTTTTGTTTGTGGTAGTGATGGAAGGGGCCACAAAGGAATGCAGAACAGGAGATCCATGGGAGCTGCTATATGCAGATGATTTAGTCTTGACAGCTGAGACAAAGGAGGAAGTTGAGAGGAGATTTATAGATTGGAAGCAAGCAATGGAGAGAAGAGGTCTGAAGGTGAATATGTCCAAGACGAAGATGATGGTAACAGGCAAGAAAATTGAGCAAAATATACAAGTGGGAAGGTTTCCCTGTGGGGTGTGTGGTACTGGAGTAGGAGTAAACTCTATTCGTTGCAAGGAATGTGACAAGTGGTGCCATAAAAGATGTTCGGGACTAGAAAACCTGAATAGGGTCGTAGAATTTTGCTGTCCAGTGTGTATAAGAAGAATCAACAGAGGGGGCCGCCAGAAGAGGAAGAGGTAGAAACTATAGAAGTGAATGGAGATGTAATAGAAGTTAAACAGTTTTGTTATCTTGGTGACATGTTAGATAGCGAGGGTGGAGTGGAGAGAGCAGTAAGAACACGAGTAGAAACTACATGGATGAAGTGGAGAGAAATAGCGGGACTGCTGATAAACAAGAGTATTCCACTGAAAAAATGAGGAAGAGTATTTGAAGCATGCATAAGATCAGTTTTGCTGTATGGTTTTGAGATATGGGCTTTGACAAAGAAGTTGGAGGATGTGTTGTTTGGTTGTGATCGGAGAATGTTGAAATATATATGACTGGGATCACATGGAGAGTTGAAGTGTCCAGTGAAGAGGTGGCAAGAAAATGTGGATTGAAGGAACTCAGTACAGTGCTGATAGTAAGGCAATTGAGATGGTTTGGACACGTGAAGAGGAGAGAAAGTGATGAGGCATTGGGGAGAGCTGTTAGAGTGGAAGTTCCAGGTCGCCGCCCACCAGGCAGGCCAAGGAAGACGTGGAGGCAGTGTATTGAAGAGGATCTGGCAGCATTGGGCATTGAAGAAGTTGATGCAATGGATAGAGATAGTTGGAAGCGTATCATCGGCCGTCTAACCTCATAAAATATTGTGGGAAGAACTAACGTCAAACAGAAAGAAAAGATGATTATGAGGACAGGCAATTAGCGGGCTTTATGTTGATTCCTTTCCTTTTTTTTTTTTTATCCTTGGTTAGTCTCCTATTATGGAAAAGAATCTCTCACTCTCTCTCTCTCTCACGTAAGGTGAAATATATACAGTGGTACCTTGGCTTACGAGTTTAATTAGTTCATTGATCGAGCTCATAACTCAATTTGCTCATATATCAAATCAATTTTCCCCATTGAAATTAATTGAAATACCATTAATCCGTTCCAGCCCCCAAAAACAACCCCAATTTTTTTACTGTACCTACATGACTGGACTGCACTCACCCTCCACCATTTGCATTCACCAGTGTTTACACTGTGTATCAGCTGTTGGAAACAGCTGTGGGTGGAACTGCCACTAAACGTACTGCACTCATCCTCCGCCATTTGCATTCGCCAGTGTTTATACTCTGTGTATCAGCTGTGGGTGGAACTGCCGCTAAACGTACTGCACTCACCCTCCGCCATTTGCATTCGCCAGTGTTTATACTCTGTGTATCAGCTGTTGGAAACAGCTGTGGGTGGAACTGCCGCTAAACGTACTGCATTCACCCTCCGCCATTTGCATTCGCCTGTGTGAGCACAACACAACAGAGATGCTTCCACGGCGAGGTAACCACATGAAGTGAACGAGTGAGACGCGGGATGCTGGGCGGATGTTGTGGCGTTCGCTGCGCCAACTAGCGGCGGCGTATCTGAAGCTCGTTCGTAACTCGGATTTTGGCTCGCAACTCAAAGCAAACAATCGACCGAGCGACTGCTCGTAACTCGGAAAACTCGTAAGTTGGGGCACTCGTAAGTCAAGGTACCAGTACAGTAAAAGCCTTATAACTCGGCACTGTATAACTTGGAATTTGATATAACTCGGCATGGCAAAGACAAGTTTTTTTTTTTTTTTTTTATTATTATTTTTACACCTATGCCTATAGCAGTGTAGGCAGTGAGCTCCATGGGTGGGATGGTAGGCCCTGGAGGCTCACTCGAGGGCTGTGATAGTTGGTCCTCGCCCGTGGTGGCACAGGCAGGATTGTTATAGTGACGCCTGTGATTAGAGGCTCATGCCGCCCCCCTGTGTCCTCCCAGGCACTCGCAGTCGAAGGTAGAGTTAATGGACAGGGCATAGTGTTGCAGTAATTAAGTGCTCAAGATGTAAAATTAGGTTGTACAGGTACAGTATACTCACTCGATACAATATAGTATAGAGTTGTGATTTTAAAGTGATTAAAGTGATACCAGTGTTAAAATGCGACTGAGTCCCCCTAACATCTTCTACATGTTACAACAAGGCTCCCCTCTCCTTGGATTACATGCCTGTTGCTACCCGTTCACTGGTAAGTATAGTTTTTATACTATTACGGTACTGTATATTATTATTTTATTTTTTTATTTTTTTTTTATTTTTTTTACCCATATCCGAGGAGGACATTGCATAACTCGGCACATTGAATAACTCGGCAAGGGCCAGAGCCCCTATCGTGCCCAGTTATAAGGCTTTTACTGTATATACCTTACGTTATTTTTATTTATTTTTAACTCCCACTGTGCTTTCCTTGTTTTTCAATCTAATAAATGCCAGCAGTGTGGGTTTTTTTTCCTCCTACATAAGGGTATTTAGTGGTAAAGGGGAGGAAAAGAGGGGACGTTGATATTGATTTTGATATTTTCATTAGCCTCTTTATATACATATTACAATACTGAGATTTTTCCAACAAGTTGTAATGTAAGACCAGATCCCTTGAGCAGAAGCTCTAATAGGGATCTAGAATAACTAAAAAATGTCATCCAAGTCATCCATTGAGAAGGGGGAGGAAGTAAAAAAAGGCTTTCACCAGTCCCTGTAACGCGAAATTTCTCTAGATGCGGTAGCAGTGCGGACTCATATACCTTGGTGTTAGACGAGGATAAACTGTACTACTTACTTTTCATGTGGTATGTGATATTCAGATATAGTTGACTGATCATATCTAATTAAGCAACAGTTCATGACAAGCCTAGATATGCCACGGTCTTCTACTTAGACTGCTGATATTGCAAATATCATTTATTTCTACTCGGCAATCCTACTACAGCGATTAGTTCATGAATTTCTCTCTCTCCATCATACTATGTGTGAAACATGTTTAACAGACAACTGAAAAACAAATGCAGACAGAACACAATGAAGTTATACAGGGTTATTAAGGGAGAACAGCCATAAGAAATCTCCAAAGAGCAGCCAACGCAATGACTGGAATTTTAGTGCTTTCCACTCGGAGGCCAAGTGTTTTTGTACATCTGAGATCCATGCAGGTTAGAGAATAAGTAATTGATGTCAATAGAAGAATCTTATAAGCTGTTTCCTCACCTGAGAATTCTCCTTTCCCTCCATGCCTTGTTTGAATGTGGCAGGTATATTGGGGGTGTTGGTGTTGGTTTCAGATAGCACTGGTTTTACCATCAGCTGGATGACATCATTGACGTTGATGTTGTAATCAAACATGCTGTGACCATCTTCCATCTGTAGGAGATTACAAATTCACATCACACCTTGGTTACATATTCAAAGATCTACAGAGAACCTCTTTTCATTAACAATATTTGTCTACAATTTTGGCATAGCACCCCAAAAGCTTTTATTATTGCCTAGGATGAAACCAGAATGCCTCATTCAAATGTCATATACATATCTGGAGTTCGGCATTTTATAGTCTTATTCAGTTATGATGAAAAATAAATCATAAAATAAAATATTTTATCATACAGGAAAAGAATGAAAATCCATATCAATTAATGTATGAAAATACAATGTTACATGCGGCATAATGACAATCCTTAACCTGACATATATAAGTGTTCAAATGAAACAGTATGGTGCCATTCCCTGAAAGAAAAAACAAAACTAGTTATAACATAAATTGTTAACTCTTTCATTGCACAAGCGGTCAGAGATATTGATACCCCTGTGGGCGGTCGGGGGGGTAACCCCCCATCTCGTTTCACCTCCGTATCTCAGGAGTTATGCATCGTAGCAAAAATTCATGTACATCATTAGAAAGAAATTTTCCAGAACTATAAGACTGGCTTGTTGTTATTGCTACTTATATTTCATATTCTGACTCAGTAAATGCGATACAAAATTTTCCATTGCGGGGTTATCTTGGGGGTATGGGGGAGGGGAGGAATGACAGGGTGGGAGTTATAGGGGCAAGGACCCTTTTATGACTTGGACCAATGAAAATATAGACTGGAATATTGTTGGAACATATCTATGAGCAGGAGATTCAAATCTGACTGAGTCGCGCTGCGAGCATTTAGCACCAGGCAGGGGCCCCACTTGGTATCACTACGAGCACATAGCAATGATAGGGTTAAAGAACATAATTCTCATCTATTGATAACCTTCGGTGAATACCTTCACTTATACTACTTTACTTTTACTTTCAACTACCTAACTACTCTAGTAGCTCATGGTGGTGTTGTATGCAATTTATGTCCAGAACTAAACTCTTCAAGAATCCACTAATTGAAGGTCCAGGAACAATATTTGGTGGGTAACACATTTCCCACTGACGGCGAAATAGCTGAAATGGCCACGCCCCTTTTTGGGGGGCCACGCCCTTTTTGAGCGAAGTAGTACTACCATCTGCCGTGACTGTATCTACAGAACCGTTGGACCTAGGAGGTTGCCCGACCACTCAAAATGTGCGCAATGGCCACATTATGGGGGGTCAGTAATACATTTTCATATCCAAAAGTCAATGGTTTTTAAGATAATTGCCAAAAACCGATTTCAGCATGTTACGCACTACAATTATTCGTAATTGTTCCTGTTCCTGTTGTTCAATTACTTGATTCCTGAAGAGTCCAGCAACAATCTGCATAAAAAACTACAATGAACCTCAATACAATAATAGAGTGTGCCGAAAAGAACAATATGGAATTTAACGGAGAAAAATTTGAAGTTCTGAGATATGGCAGAAATACCTTTATAAAGACCACCACTCAATATATGTATCAACACCAAACCATATAAACAAAAGACTTCACAAAAGACCTGGGAGTGTATATGAGCAGCGATGGAACTTTCTCCCTACACTACACCACCATCACCCAGACAGCGCGACAGCTAGCAGGATGGGTCCTGAGAACATTCCGTACAAGGGAGGAATCCTGCATGCTGACGCTATGGAGGTCCTTAGTAAGACCAAGGCTAGAGTACTGCTGCCAACTATGGTCACCCTACAAAAAAAAGGACATCACCCTGCTGGAAGCACCACAAAGGACCTATACCAACAAGATATATGGTCTTCAGCACCTCAACTACTGGGAGAGGCTGCACAGACTGGGCCTCTACTCTCTGCAGCGCAGACGAGAGAGGTACATCATAATCTATGTCTGGAAAATCCTGGAGGGTCTGGCTCCAAAAGTAGGCATGGAGGAAAACAAAAACCCTAGAAGAGGCAGGCTGTGCTATGTACAGAGTACATGCACCTCCTCTAAAGGACTACAAACACTCATACACCACAGCTTCTCCCACAATGGTGTACGGCTCTTCAATTGTGCCCCAAGACACATTCGGAACCTAACGGGCGTCACCACGGACACCTTCAAACATCACCTTGACAAGTGGCTGGCTGACATCCCAGACCAACCACCCACGCCAGGCTACAGTAGCCCCCATGACAACACTTTACCTTCAGTGGTCCTGGAGGCAAGGAACAGGGAGCTACATACTACACCTGGAATGAGTGGAGGACCACCTCAACTCCGCCGATAACGGGCAAGATTCTTCAAAGGTATCAAAGGTAAAGGTAAGGTAACCCTATTTATCTTTTGTTTCAGGAGGCGAAAGTGTTTAAGTGTTAAAGTGAAGCGTTAAGGTGTTCTCTGATGGCAAGTAATTCTCCTTTCGATCCCTGCTTGCTGTGACTAAACATGGTAAGTTTTTAAATAATAGTTGCATTATGCACATTAAATCCATCTGAAACAAGTTTTTATATAATAGTTGCATTATGCACATTAAATCCATCTGAAACAAGTTTTTAAATAATAGTTGCATTATGCACATTAAATCCATCTGAAACAATATTTGTTCTATCATTAATTATGCAAAAAATCTTTTTTACAGGAAACTTTAGTGTTCTCAAGGCCAGCAGCCGAAGGAGTTTATGATGGGACTGCATGCGTTATATGCAGCACTGCATCAGGGAAAACGTTAACAGGTAAATTTTACCATAATCTCCATTTTGGGTTCAGATGCGATAGCATCAGGAACCTATTCGGTCAACTTGGCATGTGTGTGTAACTATGTGTGTGTGTATGTGTGTAGTTCTAACATGAAGGATGTCAGGACAGCTGCCACATTAAGGGGTGTCCTGACAGTGAAATTCAAAATATTTTTACTGTCCTGACAATTATTTCTATAGGAGTGTTATTATGAAGGTTAGGGTTTAGGGTTTAATACAAAAGGGAGAACAATGGATGAACAATACTGTCCTTACCTCACATGTCTATTGATGAGAAAGTGTATGTATGTGTGTATGTGTGTATGTGACGCCTTGCTTGTAAACACGAAATCTCAAGAACGGTAATGCAGATTCAGTTTATCTTTGGTACACAGATAGGTCATGGTCGGTAGATGGTCCCTATTATTTTTGGTGATGATATCCTGCATATTAATGAGGGGGCGGGGCTTAATGTGTTATAAACTTGAAATGCTCATATTTCAACAACCGTTTGCCCAATTTGCTTCATATTTGGTATAATCATGTTGTTGGACAGCCTCTATTTGTTCGAAATAATTACGAATCTCAGTAATATGCACACTTGAACACATACAGTATCTCAAGAATGGTAAAGTCCATCCAGACACAAAATTTTTCTTATGCTTCGAAGTACAGATATCCATCATATAAATAGGCCTATCACACATGTATATATTGTAAAATGCATCGGAACCACATAACTATTCAGTTCTAGTTATTATATAGTTACAAGTTTTATGTGAATTGTATGTATAACATGAAGTGCTACAAGATCAGCAGTTGGCCATATAGATTTTACTCATGCTGAAACTTTTTTTCAAGAACTGATGATGGTCGTGCCAAAATCCGGATGGCAGCAGAACAATTGGATGATTCTTTCGTCATCTCAAGAATAAACATGTGCAGCAACACATTCAAGTACCATCAAAAGCCGAAAGCCTGTTATTCCACTTACATTCTGAAGTCGAAGAGATCAGTGAAAACTAATATAGTCAGACCAGCTCAAGCTGGTCTCGCAGGTGGAGCGGCTCAAGTCCGCGGTGGTGCCACATCACCCCACTACTCTGGCCAGGTCACCACCCTCCTCACCTCATTCATTCCTCGGACTCTCTCTCCAAGAAAGTTTTTTTTCTTTCTTATTTTGACTTTTTTTCCACACCACCACTGGGGTAAAAGTCTGGTTGCTTGGCTGTGCAGAACGCGAGAGGAAACGGGGGAACTTGCCATGGCTGAGGAGTGACCAGGAATGAATGAGGGGTGGGGCTGTGTCAGGTTACTCAGCCTTGCCCGCAACGTCGCATGGGCCGCCATGCCAAGTGTAATGGAAGGTAGACAGACTCGTTGTTTTACCATCAAATCGCAAGCCATTCACAAAACCATGCAGCCGTATTATAAAACTATATGATTAAAAAATAGTTAATGTAATAGCTACAGTATGATAGAGAGTCCTCATTAGCCTGTCAACGATAAACGTGACAACACTGCAGTAATCTCCCCACCCCACCTGCGGGACCAGCTTGAGCTGGTCTGACTATAGTGAGCCAATCAATCAATCATTGGGGGCATACGCCGGGGGGCGCGTCGCCTCGCCCACCCTACAACGCCACTCCCGGGGGTCACCACGCGCGAGTTCCCATGCAGGCTCCTTTCCCATACCAAGCAGCTCTCAACAAGAAACATCAACTTGCCCCAGCCACGAGCCTTGTGGGCGCCCCCTTGGCCTCCTCCACGCCGGATTGTCTCTTACAGATACAATCTGATGGGAAGGATCGGTTTCAGGGTAGCGTGCCACATGCCCATATAGCCGAAGTTGGCGCTGACGGACTATGCAGGTAATAGGCCTCGATTCAGTCTCACGGTGCAATCGCTGATTTGACACGTAATCATCCCAGCGATACCCCATGATTCTGCGAAGACACTTATTACCAAAGGCATTGATTCGTCTCTTCAAGTCACTATTTAGTGTCCATGTCTCACAACCATAGAGTAAGACAGGATCACAAGCGACTTGAAGATCCGGATCTTTGTCCTCCTGCACAGGTACCGACAACGCCAAATACTCCCGCTGAGCGAGTCCATAACACCGCGGGCTATGCCAATCCGCCGTAAGACTTCTTGACGTGACCCGCCGTCATTATGGACTGCGCTACCAAGGTATGTAAAACTTTCCAAGATCTCAATGTCCTCGCCACACGCATGAACAGACTGTACTGCTTCATCTAGTAAGTCTCCAAATACCTGGACCTTGGTCTTGAGCCAGGAGACCTCAAGTCCCAAAGGCTTTGCCTCCTCGTGCAGCGCCTCGAGAGCCATCACCAGGACCTCCAGCGACTCAGCAAAGATTACTGCATCATCGGCAAAAACAAGATCAGTGATCTTGGTGTTGCCGACGGATGCTCCACAATCACTTTGATCTACAACCTTGTCCAATACCCAGTCCATACAAGCGTTGAAAAGTAATGGGGCAAGGACGCACCCTTGCCTCACTCCTGTATTCACAGGAAAGAAGCTGGATACACCTGCCCCACACTTCACAGCACTCTCAGTCCCAGAATACAGACCAGTTATCAAACCAATAGTCCTTGCAGGAATCCCTCGAAGTCGCAGAAGATCCCAGAGTGACTCACGATGCACTGAGTCAAACGCCTTCTTGAGATCAACATAGGCCGCAAGCATCCCCTGTCGAAACTCACGTCAGCGTTCCACCAGGACACGAAGCGCTAGGATACGGTCCGTTGTTGACTTACCAGGCGTGAACCCAGACTGCTGAGGTCTCTGATGCTTCACCAGATGACTGCGAATTCGTGTCAGCAATAGATGGGCAAGCACCTTGCCTGGTACGCTGAGCAGTGTAATACCGCGGTAATTGTTGCAGTCCTGACGGTCCCCTTTCCCTTTCCAGATAGGGACGACCAGCCCCCTTTTCCAGTCAGGAGGAATGGTACCTGATTGCCACACGGCAGTCAGGACAGCATGCAACCCGCGGATCATGGCCTCACCCCCAGCTTTGAGGAGCTCCGCACTGATATTACAAACACCAGCTGCCTTTCCACCCTTCAACTTTGCTACAGCCTCTCTGACTTCGTCAAGAGAGGGTGCGGTTTCGTCAATGGGAGGATCGGCATCCACTGCCTGTAACCCAGTGGTGTGAAGCTGCTCAGTTGGAGGGTCGCGACAGCCGTCGTCATCGCGGTGTTGCGGCAGCCGCGACACCAGAACATTATAAGTGGCCAGGGCGAGGATGTAAAACCTCAGCAAGCACCCTAAATGTCATGAAACGTCAAGTGGATGCCCATCCTCAATTAAGAGCAAGAAAAATATTGCGATATGACTTTTACATCCTCGCCCTGGCCACTTATAGTGTTCTGGTGTCGCGGCTGCCGCGACATCGCCAACCCACCCCGAAACTTTCCACCCACTTATGCACACATCTCCTCGTAACACCCACAATCCTTGATATTTCTTCCACTGGCCTCTCTGCCTTGTGTAGAGATACAATAACTTTAATTTGCTCCTTTGTTAGGTCTTTCTTGCCACTCATTATGCAAATAATGATATTTATACCAATGCGCGTCTGTTCAAATTACTCGCGGGAAGGAAGGCGATACTTTTTTAAATGCTTCGTCTATTATTGACAAGTGGCATCTGAACATTCCTCAACGGTCTTGATGGACTGCCCGTGCCTTAAACAAGCTGCCATATGCAAGATATCTCTCTCGGAAGTCAGTAGGCTGCCATAGAGTACATTTTCTGAATTCCCGTATGGAAGCGCTGTGTTATGATGTCGCGAACAATGCTTTGGCGCGCTGTGTACACGACGGCGACGACCGTCGGCAATCATACAAGCCGGCACCAAGACACCAAAAAAGCATCTCCCCATTCTTGGAACGTGGGAACCGACTTGTCAAATCCGAAAGTTGCTGGGTTGTCGTGGCCCAGAGTCGGCACAGTATAAACGTGAAATCAAAGAATATACAGTAAACCCTCTCGTATTCGGACTTCGACATTATTCGGACCTCCTCCTCCTTTTTTTTTTTTTTTTTTTTTTTAGGGGTTGGTAGGGTGTCATGATGTGAGTCAGTGAGGTTAGAGGCCCTGGCAGCCAGGCAGAGCATTTATGATCCATCATTGATCATATACGTTGTATACTGTGATTGTGGTTTCTTTGTTGTGTCCAAATGTTGTATTGGCGAGTGATCTGAGGCCATTGAGCCTTGGACCCAGATCCAGCAACGGAGGTCGTATCTCCAGCTACCACCCGCTCTCCTACCGCCTAGATACTACCGTATCCAGCAAGCCTCCCTCGTTAGGCAGTTAACAGGTAGGAAGGCCCTGACTGGCTTGGACGAGTAATGACGTCATCAAACTTGTCATCAGTCACCAGCCAATGACAAACTGTTTCTAAAACTTCTCGACCAATCACAAGTCAACAAGACATTTGACACAGCCTTTAGAGGTAATGTCACACGGACACTTTTTCCGTTAGTGTTACGGGGTGGCCGTGGCAAGAATGTTTCCCCGTCACTGGCTACCCAGCCACCTCGACACCTTTAAATAACCCTTATTTAAGGTGACAGGCGGTACTACACTGACCTAAATAATGACGCGTGTATATAACAGCTCACCATAATCACTACGATGTATAATAACTAGTGATAAGACGTAAAAACCCTGCCCACCCTGCTGGCGAGCGGCCTGCCCTGCTCGGCGCCCAGCCTACCTCTCAGGACAACACGCTGTCATCTGCCTCACCTGTGCCTTCCTGAAGAAGACAGGTCAGCTACCATGTCTGTGATGGCATCAAAGGATATCACCAGGGATCATAGGGCTCCTCAAGGGGTCCTCGCAGCCCTACAGACAACCCCAAGAAGGAGGAGGAAATCTCCGCCATCATGATACTGCTGCCGGCTGCCGCTGCCAGACGTAGGACTGATAGTACTGTACACTACTTACTCCTGTACAGTACTGTATTGTGTATTTTTACTGTAGATTTATTTATTTACATAATTTATCTGATGTTTATTGATATTTGCATGACTTAGAAATTTTCTATATTCACCTAGAATTTTATTTTAATTTAATTTTTTTATTATTATTTTATCCCTGCATTATTCGGATCCTTGCATTACTCGGACCACTCCTTGGCCAAATTAGTCCGAAAACGAGAGGTTTTACTGTACTTAGGTAAGTTACAAGTGCTACTATAGTGTGCGGTCTACATCGGGGTCTGCAATCTACGGTACCCTAATGTGCGGTCTACCAAGATCCCACCTGACCTGACTACCACATAGCTGTAATGTCCAGTCAGACAAGACCACACCTGACCCGAGTACCAGGACCCTACACAACTTTATAAAATGGGGATAAACGAAGTAACGTCTCAGTTTCCTCCTAAAATTCAAGCAGAGAACAATTCAGTCTGACACACTTAACCCTCTACAATGCTGTGAAAGAATTCTACAGAAGGGTCAACTTGACAGAAAAAACAGCAGTTACGTTTACAAGTGAAAACAATCTTCTGGACCCCCCACAAGAAGCAGGCCTTTCATCGATTTTGGTAATTTATGCAAGGAAAAAAAAAAACACTTTTGTTTGTTTGTTTTGTTTTTCTATAATACATACTTACTGTATAATAGACAATTTTATATATCAATAGTAAGTTCCGGGCCTGAATTTGGTAATCTTTAGAGGGGAAAAGTAGATTTAAGGGAAATGTAACCGCCCCCGTATTGAAAAAGGGCCCCGGTAGACCGCCGCTATAGTGGGAAACCCCATATTTTGCCAAGAAATAAATATTTAAAGTTTTTGGGAAATTTAGGCTGCCATTAAACTCAATTTTCCCCCCTAAAATTTTTAAACCCAATATAGTCACTCCCACCTGTTTTGGTGAAAAGGACGACAGTTTTTCGCGTCGCTCCTCAGTTATCACAAACTTTTTTCTATATTACTTTTTCCCTCGGGGTAGCCGGGGGGTTTAATTTATTAATAAAATTCGGAAAAACCCTTAAAAACAAGTATTTTTACATATTAAAAAAATGACATAGTTTTTTCTAATGGGGCCTAAAACCCCACCCCCCCCTTTCTGAGTTTAAAAAACCCTCCCCTTAAAGTAATCGCCAGACCTTTTAAATCTTTTCCTGATTTAATGAAAGCCCAAAATATACCCCTTTATCGAGTATTTTCAAAAATATGTTGTCACTTTTTGCATCCAGCCCCCCTTTTTTAAAAATGATCCGCATTCAAAACCGGGAAATTTCCCCCGAGCCCCTTCAAAACACAACCGCGACCGGGGCAAAACGACGGCCCAGGGCTGGGGGAAAAATCAAAAGGGTTTAAGTTTCCCAACCACCCCTTTTAAAAATACAAACTCAGAAAAAAATAGTATTTGAAGTTTTTTGGGGGGTTTCTGATATATTTTTTGTGCGATAGGGCCCTATACTTGCACCCGGGTTGGGACCCACAAGAAAGCTGTCCCTTTTCCCCGGGGAATTTTTAAAACCCATTTAAAACCCTATACGGCCGATATATTTTGTGCAGACGGTGGAACGGGGGGGAGCGGGGGGAATAAGGGCGGTGTGTCAGATTGTCCCCCCGAGTCGGAGCAAAACCCCCCGGGCAAACTACCCCCCCTCCCCCCTTTTTCCCCCGTCCTGCACACATATATCGTCGCCGTTTTGGTTTTAAATGGGTGCAAAGGGCCCCTCGGGAAAGGCACAGCTTTCTTCTGCACCCCATACAGGATGAAAGGGTTATTTTCCATATCGCAAAAAATATACAGAAACCCCCAAAATTTTTTCAAGTATTTATATTTTTTCTGAGTTCCATGTTTTTGTATAGGGCTGGCCTGGGAGGTTTAAACCCCTTGTGACGTCCCCAGCAAGTTTCGCGCCACGGCTGGAATGGGGCTGTTTTTTTTCCCGGGCCCCTTTTTCAAAATTATTTTTTTGGTAAAAAAGGGCTTTGGAAAATTTTGGAAATTAATTTTTTTTGTGGTTTTAGGTATTTTGAATGAACTTTAAAAACATAATTATGCAAAGAAAAAAGGGGTCGGATGATTACTTTTTTAAGGGAAGGTTTATTTTTAGTAACCCCGTGGGGAAAGCCCGGGGAGGGCGGACCCCCCCTTTTTAGGGGGGTTGGTAAGGTTCGGGTGGGTTTTAAAAAAACCCCCCCCAGCAGGGGGGGGACGGGAACGGCCCAAATAAGAGTGGGGGAATGCGGGGCAGGGCACACTGTTTTCGTAAAATTCCTTTTTCACTTCCCTTTTTGGTTTCTTGAGACATGGCCCTTTTTTTTTTCTGGGGGCCAAAATTTTTAAAAGGGTTTTATTTTCCTTTTTTGGAAAGTACTTTTTTTATAAAAATTTGAAAAACGGACCATGGGCGACCCTAGGATTTGGCGTTTGGAAAATAAAATTTTTATTTATTAAAAAATTTAAAAATTTTTAAGGTTTTTAAAACTTGGCCAAAATTTAAAAAGGCCCTTGGGGGTTAATTTTTTTTCCCCTTTTTGGGGCCCTTCTAATTTTTGGGAATTTTTTTTCCCAAAATTCAGAAGTTTTAAACCTGAAAAAACCCTTTAAAACCCAAGTGTTTTTTTGAAATTTCCCGAAGTGAGGGGAAAAAATTTTCTAAAAAATACATTTTTTTTGGACTTTTGGGGAACGGGAAAAAAAACCCCACCCCCAATTGTAAAGGCACAAAAAAAAAACCCAAAATCAAACCATTTAACTAACTTTTTTCAAAAACCAAACCCCCTAAAAAACAAAACCCTACCCTAGGGGATTTTTTTGTTTGGTTTGCACTCTTTTTCCCATTACTTTCACACTCGTTTTTCTGGACCATTAAACCCCGTAAAAGGTTTAATAAAATTTTTAACTTAATCAAAAACGGGGTCATCTAATATAAGCCCAATGCCCCCCACCAGGTCCTCGCCCCTTTTACCCCTGTTTGACCGATTTTCCCAAAAACCCCTTTCCCCTTTATTTTTCCCCATTTACACGTGGTACCCCCAATTTTCCCCTTTAAAGTTTTCCCCACCTGCTTGCCGCGGTAAAACAATCTTTGACGGTCCTTTTTTTGGGACTTTCCGGCTTTTTCCTCCACCATTCCCCCTTGAAGTCCTGTTATTGGTAAGCTTGGATATGGTGGGGGACGGCCGTTTGCATCCCCCCCCAAAACCAGTTCTCACTTTGACGACTTTGTTGTCATTTGGAAAAAAAAGGTTTAAAATTTTGCAAAAGCCCTTGTACGTCGTTTTCCCTTCCGACACCTTGACGGGACAAAAAATTTGGGGCGGGAAACACAGCCAGGGCCCCCCTCCAAAATAACAAACAATCTTTCTTTTCCAGGACTTTTCTTTTTTAATGCCTTTTCATCTAAACAAAAATGTTTTTATTTTTAGATAATAATTTAAATTAGATCAAAAACTTCATAAAGATGTGTCAACTTTTTATTTACAGGGTAGTCCCAGAAATCAGTTAGGGTAGAATGGGGTTTAGAATAGGGGTTTGGGTTATAACATCAGGACTTACGTCATGAAAAAGAAACTATTTGTCCCCCAACAAGAAAAATTCCCTTTAAACCAACATTTTTTTATTAATTTTTTAATTTTTTTTTTGTGTTTTTAAACGCTCGTGCGCGCCCCTCAAACATTTTCTTTTCTTCTTTTTCCCTTTTTCCCTTTTTCTGCTTGGGAAATCACCAAAAAACATTCTACAACAAGATCCCTCACTCCGGGTCCCCTGGGGGGGTATTTAATGCAGATGGGGTGAAAAAATTTGGAAAAAATTTTGGGGGGGGGTTTGGGTTTAAAAACAAGCATAAAAATTTGGGCAGAAAATTTAAAAAAAGGGTTTGTTTGGGGAAGTTTTTGGGGGTTTATGGGGGCCAATTCCAAAATTTTATTCCATGAGCGGGGGGCCTCCCTTTTTACAAAATGGCTCCCAAAATACCTTCCCGGGAATGTTGTTCCCCGCCATACCAATGGTGCCCCGTGCACTTTTTTTGGGTTTTTTCCTCTTTTTTTTTTTTCTCTTTCTAGTTTTTTCTACTCTAGTGGCTTTTTGGGTAATTGTTTTGGGTCAATAGATGGGGTTTTTATTCAAAAAAGTTTAATTAGAAAAAAAAATACTTTTTTTAATATTTTTGGACCCCAAAAGGGCCCCACATAGGGCTTTTTAATTAGGCCCTTTTTTGGAAATTCAGGAATGCAGGTTTTTTTTTAGACTTAAAGGTTCATTTAAAAATAGGACTCCGGTAAAAAAACCAATTTCAAAATTTTTTTGGACCATTTCTTCTGCTTTCAGGTTTTGGAAAAGGGGGCCAAAAGTTAAAAGGTGGGGTTTCCCCTACCCCCGGGGGACATTCCAACACGGGTTTCCTAGAAACGGGACTGGAGCAAGTGCGTTCTTTGTCGGGAAGGGCCCACGTCAGAGGGTGCTTCACTGTCCGGGCCGATTAAAAGGGGCCCACACAGGGGAGGGGGTAAAAGAAAATTTAAATTGTGAGTTTTTTGTGGGTTTTTGACAGGATTGGTTTTTCCCCCACCATCAACCTTTCTTTAAAAGGCTTAAAGGGATGGAATGGCATTGAAGAAACATACAGCGGCCCCAAGGCCAAGGGGGCACGACCCTTTTTGTAGGTTTTCCTCTACAACAGAAAAAAACCCTACAGCGTGCAGAAAAAGGGGTAAAAAATTTCCCCAAAAGATGCTGCTGAGGACTCTGCTGATAGTTTCAAAGAATTTTCACCCGCAAGATTGCGGGGTAAAAAAGTGTTTTCCCCCAAAAAACAGGTTTCTTCTTTGAAAAAACCCTGCCCCAAGGGGGGATTTCTTTGGGATTTGAAAACATCAACTTTGGGCTTGATTAAAGGGGGTCAAAAAGGTTTGCAAGGGAAAGGGCAGGAAAAATTTCCCCTTTTGGCCCCAAAACTGAGTGCGGGAGCCCTTTGATTCCCCCAAAAACCCCCGGGTTCCCCAATTTGCCTTTTTTTGCTCTTTTTTTGTAAAAACAGAGATAGAAAAAAAAAACATATAAAGGGTTTGGGTTGGGACAAAATAAATCGGGCCCTTGCATTTGCTGGGGGCTGGTATCTTATATTAAAGGGATACCCCGCAGGCCCACCCCTATTTGCCCCATTTTAAAAAACTCAGCGCCCTGGTCGGTTTCGGGACAAACAAGGTTTTAGAACCAATTTTGGAGTTTGACTTGCGGGGAGGGCGTCCACCCCAAACTAAACCTAAAAAAGAATTTATGGCCTACTTTCCCAGACATGGAAGCCAAAAGGAAGGCCGAGATGTAGTCCTCTTTTCACACAAGATTTTTGGGAAAAACCCACTGGGAAACATGTGAGCATGGGGCGGGTGATGCTGTTCATTTTGGGCCGGGGTGCGAACATAGGGGAGAGACATGTTCAAGAAAAAAACCGGGTTTGGTTTGGTTCCTTTGAACCCAACAGCCAGGAAAAATTTTTTCCCAGTTTTCTCTGTTGCGTTATTTTGCTTTTTGGTTTTTTGACGGGCCCAAAAAACCCTAAAGGCACAGCCCGGCCTCCTTAAACCAATGCCCCCCAGTGCTCACGATTTCCCAGTACTGTGTCCAACAGAAATGGTACGACGTGGGGGAGAATACCAGGCCCCTTTTGTTCCCCAAGGGGGGGGGCACAACCAAGGAAGGTAAAAACCTTCTCCCCATCTATTTGGGGTTGTGATGGTCACACGAAAAAAGCTCGCAACGTGAACTGGGGGGAAAACCTTTGTATGTTTTGGGAAACTGAGTTTTTCCCAAATGAACGGGTCGGCCATCTAACTGAGCGGGGCGACAAGATTTTCCCTTTAAAATTAAAAGATGGAAAAAGGGAAGTTTGTCCTCCTGAGCTAAAAGGAGGTCTTTCACGACGTTTCCCTTTGGATAACATTGACCACCCCCCCTAGCTAAACCCAAAGTGCGCACGACCCCCTCCAATGGAACGGGAAAATTTTCCTTGGCTGTTCCCAAAAACCCCCGGGGAAAAACGGACTTAGGGGGAGCTTCCCGGGCTGTTGCCCCCCACCCCATCTGATGCTGCTGGTCCCAAGAAGATGTCAGCATTCTCCCCGGACCAAACACCAATGTACCTCCTGTTGGGTCTTCCAAGGCAAACCACCTCCGGGGCCAAAAAAAAAAGGTCCAAACGAGCAGGGGCTGTCACCCATACCTCAAGCCTTTCGGGAAGGAACTTCCGGGAGGTTTTACATTACATTTAAAAATTTCCCAGTTTTATTTTAAAAAACAAGCACAAAAATTTCCCCCATGTTTCAACATTTACATGTTTTAAAAAAATTATGGTTTATTGGTGGGTTTTTCAGCTGGCTGGAGCAACCTTTAAGCCGGTTTGGGGGACTTTTGACATCCTGAAAGGAAAGGGTTGAGATTTATCTCCGGGCTGCAAAACCCTGGGAAACCAGCAAGCGCACAAACCAACCCGAAGACATTAATGTGGCTCTCACGTCCCCTTTCTACCCCCCTTTTTCCCGACAGGGGGAAAAACCGTTTTCCTGAAACCCCCACTCGAGGAAAATCATGAAGACACAGTTGATTCCGAACCCTGGCCAGATCCCTGTCCTCACATTTGGGAAACCAGCCCCGCCCCTTGGGAAACAGGGTCCAAAGGAGGGGCCTTCAAGTTTTGGGGGAGGATCGATTTTGTATGAGGTTTTGGGGCCTACACATCGAGGGTGGGGTCCCCCCAAAGGGCCTTGGAATCTTCTGGAGGGGAGGGGGCTGGACAGGACACCCCGTTTTTAGGCCCGGGGTTTCCCACCAGTGGAACCCGCAGATTCGTTTCTAAAAACATCCCACGTGACACGCACAAACGGGTCACCCAAATCACAGCCATAGCCCGTATCTACTTCAGGGAGGTGCCTACAGGGGTAAATCCAGGAAAACCCTTGGGAAAATTTCAAAGGAAAAGGGGCCATTTGAAGCTGGTGTTTATGCCCAAAGGGCCCCATTGCATTTTCCTCAAATTTCCCCTTTTGTACTTCATCCTGCAGGGAGGGTGGCTGGTGGTATCTTTAGACGATTAACGTGAGGCCGGGCTTCCCGCCTACATAGATGCCCCTGTTCTAAGAAACGGCCCTTTGGGTTTTTGCCTGGACCAAAACACAATACTCGAAGGGGTGCCGATCCACCTACAGACATGGGGTCACTGAAGCGCTCCCCTCCCGATGACTATGGTGAGTTTTTTGAAGGGGACTTTGTTTGTTTAAAAGTCAAAGCGGTCATTCCCCTGCCCGTTTTCTATTGACCAGGCCCCTGAGCAGAACAATGCTTCCCTGAAAGGGGGACGGGGGTGGGTTGGCCTGACGGAGAAACCCCGCAGCTTTTTCGTCGCTGGATGGTATCTGGGCCCGGATGGCTCGTTTAATTAAGGGAATTTGAGGGATCAACCGAGAAGAGGCAGGGGGCAAAGATGGACATCATCATGACCCGCAGAGAAATGCAAGAGGGGATTTTTTCCCCAAAATGGCGATCACTGGGGCCGAGCCTGGAAAGGGGATGGGGGGAAACCCCTTCCGGAATACAGCAGTTTATCTCCTTGTCCCGAACGCAAGACGTTGTGGACCCCAGTGTGGCAGAACCCCGTGCGGCAAATGGAGAAAAATTTTTACTCGAGCAGTTGAGACATTGTTGAAAAAAAGAGGTGTGAAACCCGACAGTGGTATCACAGATCCCCTCAAGCGGAAAAACCTCCCTCTTTTCCCGCCGCCACCCGTCAGAGAGAAATAAAAGGAAAAAAGCTACAGTGCATTTCCCCGAAGAAAGACTGTTCGCTCTTCTCCCGGCTGTAAATTGGCCCCCGATACGCCATGGTGATTTGGACGATTTTTTTTCACCCGAAAAAAAAAAGGCCCGTTTCCCCCATCTCTGTCTCAGATGGGTGGGCCCGAGAACTGGAACCAAATCTTTATTGATGCCCTGCCTTTTAAACCCTTGTTCCAGTGAAAGAGGGTCTCCCACCCCCCGAGTACAGGGCAACATCCTGGATGGTGCTGCCATCACAAAATGCTGCGACCAGGGACTGCAAAAAAATTTTAAAGGGGGGAGCCACTGTGTCCCTTTGTGCCCTATGTCACATCCCCAGCTTTAGAAATTTGCCGGACTGAGTCCGTGGGTTTTCAAACCTTTTTTATCCATTCCCCCCTGCATGAACTCCAAAATTCGTGTGGCTCCCCCACTTTTTTCCAAAAACCCACCCCGCCAAAAAAAAATTTAAAAAAAAAAAAAAAAAAAAAAAAAATGTTGATTAAGAGCCTTGGGTTTTTACAAAATTTACAGTCAATTATCTTTATATGATAGATTTTTGTGATATGCTTAAATTACATCACTTCCCACAAAAAACTTTGCGGACCAGAAAATTTTAATCTGGTTGGGAAAAAGTTTAATTAATCTCGCAATTTTTTTCACACAGCAGTGGGAAGGCTGATATTGTTTCCCTTTTTTTCAGTTTAGAATCCGAGGTTGTGTCACTGACAATGCCCCATTCTGTCGGGGTCCAATCCAATCCCTTCCGGGTCTTTTTCTTTTATTTGTAGAAGGGGTGGAGAAAAACCAAAGGGTCAAAATAAATAGGTATTTTAAAAAAAGGCCCCAAAAGTACGAAATGCAATCTCACTGACTTTTGATATGACTATGCATTGAACACCAGAATACATTCGAGATTTTTTTTTCATTTGAGATATTTGGGAGCGAATCTGTTTTTAGACAAGGAATTCCCTCCTGAAAAAACTGGAATGGTAGTAATATCAAGAGTGCCAGAGAATGGATTCATTACCAACTTCCCTTCATCCTCCTCGAATTCTGGGAAGTACCTATTAAGTTCACTTTCCAAGGATCTCAGATGCTGAGTGATTTCAGTTTTAAGTAATGGGTCAAGCAGACTATCTTCTTCATTCTCGTCAAGGACAGCTGAAAGGTTTTCAAACATGGCAACATTCCCGGCACCGACTTTCCTTTGCCAATTCTGGAGCTTGGCAAGAAATCCACGAAGACAATCCATCAGGTGAAAACCATTTCTTTCCTTGCCCTGTTGCTTCAGTTTTAAAACCTTTTTAGCTGCTCAAATATATTGCAAAAATATGCAAGAGTGGCCCCCACAAAACCTCTTTGAAGTGACCAAAGATCATTTTTCCCTTGATTTCCAGGAACAATTAAGCCCCCCCCGAAGTTCAAAAAACCGATTCACAACTTTCCCCCTTTGGAAAGCCAGCGCTTTTTGGGAGAAAAAGGGAGAGTTTCATGCTCCGAATCCATGTCTCTAAAAAGGGTTCTGGAAAAGGCGAGATTTTTAAGGCTCCACTTTTACAAATTTTACGCAATTTGCCCACTGCCTCCGGATCTTGCAAAGTTCACAGGGAGGGTTTTCGACGCCAGTGCAAAACGAGGAAATACATGAACCCCACTTTTGGAGCTATTTTCCTTGCACGCTTCTGGAACCCTGATTTTGATCCCGCATCCGGGACCCCCCTCTGTACGGGACTCAACAAAAATTTTTCCCCAGGGGACCCTGTTAGCTTTGAAGACAGAAGATGTTTTTCCACACATTTAGCTGTTGGGGTTTGGGTCTCAAGGGTGTACAAAAAATTTTCCCTTGATATCACACAAGAAAACATACCTAACAAACACGAGTACGGGACAAAACTCACTCCTTTTTGACCATCCAGCTGTTTTGCAAACATCCAGTTGGAGACATTTGATCCCCTTTATTTTTTTCCTTTATGTCATTGAAATTTCATTAATTTTCTCCCCAGGGGATTCTTCAGGAATTTTCCCTTCTAGCACAGGATCGAGTGACAGTGTGTGGGGGTATATCTCCCATTGCCGCGCCAAAGCGAATGAGGCGGCTTTAGGGGGCCCCTGAGTCCCGTGCCCCTTAAGGAGTACATGCTCAGAAAGAAAATGGGGGGGTACGTATCGCAACATGAAAGCGGGGGTGTTGCGTTGTTTCCCCACGCTCGAGTCATTCGGGGGGGGGGAAATAGCTCGCGTGGGTGAAATTTTTGAGGCCGGGGAAAAAAAGGCGAGTGACCAACCTTCGAGCTACTACCCGTGTGGGGGTCGGTGACACCTACCCGCCCGTCATGGCTCACCCCACGAGGTGGCGGCAGGGGGGCCCCCCCGCGCCGGTTTTAGCGAAAAAGGAAAAAAACCCGCCAAGGGGGGAGTTCCGGCGGGGACGCAGGGGTTGGCCCACTGGGGGAAAATTGAGGTACAGGTGGGCGTCAGTGCAGAGCGTTTGCACGACAGCCGTTGTCACCCCCCAGGGCGGCGCTTGTCCGCCCGCCCATCATTCAAAAACTTCACCCCTACCTCCGGTGCAGGATGTTGGAGGAGTGGAATGGGGGGCGTCGCTCCCCGTGGTGATCAGTGCTCACGCCCTCGCGCCCGTGCCCCCTACACAGCAGTGGCGGACACGGGGCGCAAGTTCTGTGGGGGCGCCTACTGTTGGGGGACCTCGGATACCCCAACGTCAGTCCAGGCTCCCCCACGGCAGTCACCCACGTTCCCGGGGGGGCGCATGGCCCCCGGGAACCCATCACCTGTCGGTTCCATGGGGACTTCCCCACCACAAAGGCACTAAAAGCCGAAGGCGTGCAGCAACTCTCTACGCTAAAGGCATGAAAGGCCCTTCCCCGGGGCCATCACACCTTCCCCCGTCCCCTTTCACCCACCAGGTGGTTGTGCTGTGGAGCATCAAACCCCCACAAGACACACGTCGCCCGGAATCCCCCACCTCAAGAATTTGGTAGGGGAAACGTCGATGCCTCGAGAAAGGTTTTCTTGGAGCATTCGGGCGCACTGTTTTTTCCCATGGGGGACGCACGCCGCTACCAAGATGGCGGTCGCCTACCCTCCACCTACGCCCGACCACCCCCCACGCAGTCCACTCCCCTAGTCCCGCTCCCTTCTTTGACGGGGTACGACGACAGCTGGACCGATGTTAAAAGGGCATCATCGAGGCGGGCCCCGCAGGCGAGCCACCGAAGGTGCTCCAGAAGGTGGTAGTCCCAAAAAAGGCGGAACCCCCCCGTCGCCGGTCGACTTTAAAGGGTTAAACCCTGCGAGCCTCAGAGAGACACACCACACCAGGACCCGCCCTTCGATTCGCTCTAGCGTGGGGCCCAAAAATAATTTAAGACCGTAGCGGACGCATATCGGGTCCAAACCCGGCCCCCTCGAGAGGAGAGGCAAGCTCACAAAATTTACACCCCCCGGGGGCGCTACCGTACCCCCGCACCCCCTGGGCCACTGCGCTTCGCAGGGCGCGTTTTACAAAGCGTTTTGACGACAACCCTCACCGACGTCCCGGGAAATCAAGTGCGTGGACGACCTCACTCCCGACAGCAGCGTACCAGCCTTTGGCCCAAAATACAATTTTCCCAGAGGTGCAGGAGAGCGGGTATCACCCCGGACCGACAAGTTCCCCTTTGCAGGGGGAGCGTCACCTTTTCCGGACCCCTGGGGGAAGGGGACCCGCCAAGCCCGACCCCCGTCCAACAGCTAACCCACTTCAAGATGCCAGCCCCGCCCCCCCTGATGACCGCGGTCATGGTTCGGCCTGGTTTAACCAAAGGGCGCCCCTTCCGGGGGTCCCCCGGCAGGAGCCCTTAGGGAGCTACTCAAGAAACCGGTGGGAAGGCAGTTACTGGGACAAAGCAGTTGGAGCCTCTTCACCTCCGCCAAAGACATATTTGGGGGATTGGCGGCCGAGGGCGCGCTTCATGGTGTCGCGCCCTTTCGCAGCCTCACTGCTACAGTGCCAGGGGGATTGGCCTTCCTTTTTCCTGCAGCGTAGCGAGTGTGTCTCGGGAAGCGCCGCTTGATTTCCCTTTCGGTTTGGGAAAATTGTGCTCTGTGGCAGCCGACATCTTCACAGCGGCCGAGAGGAAATACAGTACCCCCGAGGGGGGAAACGTTTTCCCCTCGCCTGGGGCCTAAAAAGGCACGCCTTTCCTCCTGGTTGCAAAAAAAACCCCAGCCCGTCACAGACCCCAAGGGGGGCCCTTACAAGGGTTTTCGGAGACAAGGAACTAAAGGACATAGCCAACCCCCCATCCTCAAACCCAAAAAAGGGAAAAAACGCTAATGTTCACCCTTCCGCTCAAAACCTGAAAGGGGACACCAATTTTCGCGGAGACGCCTTGTCGCGCTACCCGACCTGCAGGTGGGCCAGAAAACGATCGGGCGAAGACGATGAAGATGGATGCGCAGCCCTGACCCCAGCCCCGGCCGCGGAGCGAGGACAGGTGGGGGGATGTTGTGGACCTTTATCAGTGGAGAAGAGGCTGACGGGACGAGGAGTCCCCCCTCTTGCGGGGAATGCGTAGCCAATGCGGCTGGGGAACGAAAGGCTGGGAGCCGCTCGCCCTCCCCCAGTACTTCAAGAGGGGGGCCACCTCTCCTGCCCCCAAGGGAACATCGTCCTTTTCACCCGTGACGAGAACCACCCCGGTGGTCATACCTGCGGGCCCGAGGCGTCATCCCCGCGAACCTTATGCGGGCCCCCAGGGAGGGACTCAAAGCTACGCAGGGGGGAGGCATCACTATGGCCAGGGATTGAGCGGAGGTGGAGCAAAGAGGCGCCACTCGCGAAAACCCTTATGCGGGCCCACCCGGGAGGGATCAATGTCGAAGGGGGAGGGGAGTCAGTCTACTGGCCCGGGATTGCGCGGGGGTGGAGAGAAGAGGCGCCCAAGTGCGGATGCGATACGCACGCCCCCCCACCCCCCAGAAAAAAACCCCCCCTTTCCCACCCGCCCCCCCCATACCCATTCCAGAAGTGGTGGCTATTTATTTCAAATGGCGGGCCAAACCTATATCGCCGTTTGTGACAGGCTCTCGGGATGGTCGAAGTGGAAAACCTGTCAGGCGGACGCCACCGGCAGCCTCTCACGGTGTTCCGAAAAGGGGTTTAAGCGCTTTGGTCCCAGAGGGCTGGTGCGATGGGGGAACGAACCTCACCCAGCCAGGAAACCGGGGCTTCCTCGCACCTGGGTGTGCGGTGAGGGTCTCACAGCAGAGTGGGCAGTTCCCGGATTTGGGGGTAGTCCGTACCTGTACTTTTCCGTCTCGGGACCGGGGTGTCCGTACCGTACTTCCGCCCTTTATTTATTTGTTCTGTCCGTACCCGTACCTCCGTACCTCCGTACCTGGGGCCAGATGCTGAGAGTGAGCTAGGGCGCCCTATCCACTAGGGCGCCTGTGGTAAGGCGAAACGCCCTCCCACCGCAATGCTCAGTCGAGATTGCTGCCTTAGTGGCACCGCTAAAGGCGCTGAAAACTAAGGCATGGTCAGACCCTGACTTAGTGAGCTGCTGTGGGCCTTTGACAGACATTCATCTTCTGTTTATAAAGCAAATACAGCCTTGTTTCAGTTCTTACAACGTAACAATTGGTGTTTACGTATTAATAGTGTTGCAAGGTGTGTATGAATTGATCGTGCAAGACTAATGCGGCATTATAGGGTGTTATATGCTGGTGATAAGAAATGTTGTGTTGTGTGTTGGTTAGGGGCGGGCGGCGGGCGGCGAGCGGTAGGTGCTCCGCCCGCACTAAAATGTTGTACTATTACACGGTATTATCATACTACCAGATGATATTTAGGACAGCTGAACATACCATCATCTTCACGAGACATTAGTGCATATCATGAATGCATAAAACTTGCAGTAAACTATACCTATAATAAGATAATGAGAGCAAAATGAAATCGTGTATAAACTTTTTTTTCACCTTTTTTTATTCATCTTCTCCTTATTCCTGGAATGTTGCTTGCATTAAATTTTCACTCACTGTCCCGGAATCGGCACACCCTAACGATTATCATGGTGTATGGCACGTCCTAATGCAAAAATATATAAGTGGTCAAAACCTGCGTTGAACGTCAAACTTGTGATGAAACAGCTTTTGGCGGGGGAGAGCGGTGTGTCCTTGCCATAAGTGCTTGGTTAGGGAGGGAGGGACAACATTCCTTGCTTCAGCAGAGACGTGTTCAAGCCTTGTGATTGGTCGAAGCTGCCTAAGCAGCGCTCAGATAGGCAACGTGATTGGCTAGTAGGATTCTCGGACCACGCCCACGCCATAGGCTTTGGAGGTGTAAGGCAGTGCAAAAGCGCCTGAACTTTCGACTGTACATGGGCTTTAGTCGGTGCCTTAGCCGGGCCGTTACAAAAGCGCCTGAAGACGGGTAAGGCGCTCTTTTCGCCTTACCTCTATGGCACTTCTCAGCATCTCCCCCCTGTACCCTATAACTATTAAAACGCGCCTGAAAAAATATAGTCAGTACCTCAAAAATAAAACAAAATACAAGGCTATAATGCATCAGAGCTTCATAAATATATATAGCAATAGATATTTACCATCAAATAATCATCAAATCAATTAAAATAAAATTTGTCTCCAGTCTTCACAGTTCACAAATGAGTGAAATGACTAATTAGTTTAAATCACAAGTTTATTCTAGAGTGTATAACTCCTACTCCACTTCCTTCTCCTCCTTGTACTGCTGCTACACCTCCTTGTAGCCTAGGAGGTGCATGTTGCCCCTCACAAACACCAGCTGCTCAAAGTTTATGTTGCTGAGGCTGGACCTCTTCGGCCGCAAGATGTCTCCCGCGGAGCTGAACAGCCTTTCCACGGCAGCAGAGCTAGGGAGAGGGGTGTTGTACCTCTTGAAAAGGTCCAGCCAGGCATTCCTGTAGCGGGTGGGGAAAAAGGTTGGGACTGAGGGGGATGTCCACCATCTTCCACGTCAGACAAAAAATATCTGACGTCCCCTGTGGTGTATGGGTTCTGGACGCAGATGGTGCAGGCGTGCTGGTTCTGTAGCTCACACTACTACAGCTACTATCCCCAGACACACTCCTGCTCCTGTCGCTATCACTTCTTTTCACGTATTTGTCCATGTTTAGTTGTAAACACTAAACAGTAAGCAATAGCAGTGAAACTTTGAAACGCGTTGCCGGGTGATGTGACTGTAAACATAAAACGTTGTTGATCTTGAGCTTGATGCCGCACGTTTGGTGTTTACCAGGCACCACAGATGCACGGATCTCGCCTTAGGAAATGATCAGCTGACAGCTAGTGGCAAATTGCCCGCCAAAACGCGTGAAAGTTATTCTGTGGACTGTTTTTTCGTCTTCGTTTTTTTTTTTTTTCATCATAGAAAATATCAGGTACGGAAGTACGGACCCAAAATTTCGCAGGTCCGTACCTGTTACTTCCGTACCTTTCAAAAACTTTCCGTACCTCCGGACTTCCGGACCTAGTTTGGAAGTCCGTAGGTACGGAGGTACGGAGGTACGGACAGAGGTACGGAAGTGCCAAGCTCTGCTCATCAGCACATTACCCCCAGTCTAACGGCCGCGCAGAGGCGGCAGTCAAGTGTGCCAAGAGGTTGCTACGCGGCAACACTGGCCGGAACGGCTCCCTGGACACCGACGCCGCTGCATGGGCCATCATGCAGTACCTCAACACCCCCCCGCAGGGCTCCGAAGCCTCCCCAGCCCAGCTGATCACAGGACGTCAGCTGCGGGACGCCATACCCGTGGACACGTCGCTCTATGAGGTGAGCGAGCGATGGGCGTGGCTGCTGCGGGAGCGCGAACGGGCCATAGCCCGCTCTGGGGACAGTGTGTGTTGCCAGAACTTCCTATGAAGAAGTTTATACCTAGTGCCTTTGTTATTTGAATGATATTAATTGATTATGATTTTTCATTTGATTACAACTTGAATTGAGAATTGAAAACTAGTCTTATGACTTCACTATGTTATTATAGTATGAACACTTCTCGCTGCGGAGAGTAATGAAATGGGGATGAATTTAAGGGGAAGGGGTAGGAGTTTAGGTTAAAGGGAAAGGGTATGAGTTAAGGGGAAGTGCTGCCACCAGCTCAAGCGAGTAGTTCTCTGGGCTACTCCCTGGGCGTGTTTGAATAATATTAATATTAGATTTATCTTGGTAGTCGTGATTGATACGTGGAATTATACCGAGTAAGGCTGACTCTTTTGGAAGTGTGGGGAATTACTGTCCTAACGCAGAATAATCACCTGGGGTTTTTATAATAAACACAAGAACTATATTTGAAAACATCATCCTATTTATTCATGCTGAAGTAGTATGTCTCTTGTTTGAGATCACAGACAAACATATAAGTGTTAATCCAACATCAGAAAGCTCTCCATCCCAACACAGGAAAGCTCTAATCTGATATAAGTAAACCTTTACACTCTGATACGGGAAGCTCTTCCCATGTGATGAAGGTAAGCTCTGGTGAGCATACACCTCCCCTCCTGAACCTTATTGATAAATTATCCTTCACTTAGGTAAACATACCGCTGAATACTTATAAGTATACATGGAAGATAATAGGGGGGAATATAAGAGTAAGAATGTTGTGTGTGTTTCACTAAAAACCATGTATCGGGCCCTTTGCGTCAAGGCCTAGATGTCCGCCTGTCGGGGAGTGGGAGAGAGACTGCCTTTAATAATACTTATAAGGATGGGGCAGGCCTCCTTTACGTTAGTGAAAACTAAACATCGGTACCCATATTTGGAAATATAGATAACAATATTATAACAAGGAGAGGGGGGGGGGAGAATAGGAGCGAACGTCGTACGTCTTACCTGTCGGGGAGTGGGAGGAGAGAGACTGCCGTCTTTAGGGTGAACCAAGACCGCGGGAAAAGAGGGGAATGTTTGGATACCCTGAACTTGGCCTCTCCTGAAGAGCTTATAATCCCGAAATAACTAATTAAATAATGAAACTAGTGTACCTAAGAAAGGGCTGCCTATAATACAGTCCTGTTACTTTGATATAGAAGAATTTAATATGTTTAATCCAATAACCGAGGAAAGTGTTATTGAAGTTCGTGTCCAGTGTCCGAACGCGTCTTTTGGAGTGGTGTGGTAATGGAGGCGAACCATAAATTTGGTCGACTTTTAATTTAGCAAATAACTCGACTAACACATCCATTTATGAACGTGATCTCTCACTATGGTGACTATTTTGAAGGACATTAAGAATCTAGGAGTGTTCCTTGATCTGATAGGAGGGTGAGGGGAGGATGAAAAGTTTTGAATCCATTAGTTATCACTGATCGCGAAATAAGTATCCCACGAATGTTGACTCGCACGCGGAATGTCGGGGGGGGAGGGAGTGAGGGAAGGAAGGAAGATAGAAATGGAAGATAGGAAGAAAGAAGATAAACTTACACGAGAAAACTAAAAGATTGAATTGCTTACGGGACATAACCCGGGAATTATATGATAATAATTCCCATCCTATCTCTTCTGAATAACGGGCATTACAAGTGCAGCTTCCCGGCATGACCAAACAGCCCACAACCTCGAGCCCCTCACGCCCGGCCTACGGACCCGCATCCTAAACCCCGGCGGTGGGCGCTGGGATCGCGCAGGCACTGTCCTGGAGACTACGTACAGGTGTGTAGTGACAGGTGTCTTGCGAGGCCATACAGGTGTGTAGTGACAGGTGTGTTGCGAGGCCGTACAGGTGTGTAGTGACAGGTGTGTTGCGAGACCGTACAGGTGTGTAGTGACAGGTGTGGTGTATGTGGTAAAGCGAGAGGCTAAGAGTGCAGTGTTAGCCCCCGAGTGTGTGTGTGTGACCTAATGAGCGAACACGCAGTTCTCGTCCACTATAACGGCGCCAGCCCCGTACCGCCGCGGCCACGGGTACGGCGCGGGCCACAGTGGTCCATAGAAGCTACTCTCGGGGATTACAGGAAGTTTAAATTAATCAAAAACCTTTGGCCTAATCAAAAAACCTTTCTTAATTAGGTATATTGAATTGAAAGTAGTTAGTTTCGTACACTGATTTTGAGTATTTTTGTACATACCTGGTGTCGTTTCGTAACTCTAGTAGTCAAGTTCAACTCTGAGCTGAGTGTACGAAACGACTATGGTTTCATATAGACTACGAAACAACTTTTGGTAATAATGGACGAGAGTTTTGCGGTCGTTTTAAGAGACATCAACTATTTTTTCTTGGCCTACAATAGGTGCTTGTTGCAATGGAGATAGTTTTATTTTGCGCAACCCCCCCCCCCCCCCAAAAAAAAAAAAATATTAATGAAACCTTACCTAACCTTATAGGTTTTAATGAAACCTAACCTAGCTAACCTTAAAGGTTTTAATGAAACCTAACCTAACCTTATAGGTTTTAATGAAACCTAACCTAACCTTAAAGGTTTTAATGAAACCTAACGTAACCTTATAGGTTGTAATGAAACCTAACCTAACTTTAACCACAAGGTATCCTTTTTTTTTCTTTTTTTTTTTCTTCGCAAAATAAAGCTATCTCCATTAGAACAAGCACCGCTTATTAGGAAGCGCTATGATCATTTGTATCATAACCGCACTCAGGTCTGCTTCCGTTCCCCACTAATTGTTAACAAGAATAAAAAAATATACTTATATCTATATCTATTTAGATAAAAAAAAGTATACCATATCCACCTTTATTTTTTTTTAACTAGTAGGTGGATGACTGGAGTGGGTAAATGGATTAAGAGTGGATGGGCTGGGTGGGGAGTGGGTGTGGGTGTGTGTGTGGTGTGTGTGTGTGTGTGTGGGTGTGGGTGGGTGTGTGTGGTGGGTGTGTGGGTGTAGGTGGGTGGGTGTGTGTGTGTGTGTGTGTGTGTGTGTGTGTGGTGGGTGCGTGTGTGTGTGTGTGGTGTTACTCACAGGTGGAAAGATTTGCCACTTCCAGGTCCTGGTCTGTTTGTACAGGACATAGCAGCACAGCTTGGTATGACGAGGCGATAACACAGCCAGACAGCAAGCACAGCTTGGCATGACGAGGCGATAACACAGCCAGACAGCAACGCGAGCCGCAGAAACAAGGCTTTGTTTTGGTTACGGCAAGATGGCGGACAGTTAGAACCAGTGCTGAGCCAGGCTTCCGCGATCCATGTTATATAGATCAGTGGTGGCAACCCTCATCTTCCCGCCACATCTCAGCGTCACCCGAGGCGGGCAGTTGTGACTCCGGCGAGGCAGTGACCAGTCGTCCTGTCAGCTCTCTGTAATTAGAGGTTAAGTCTCCAATAAACATCACGCCGCGCCCCCAGCCCTTCTGTGTTCCAACCCCATCATAAGTAGAATAGCGAGTCACATCAATAGTAGCACTAAAAAAAAAAGAAGCAGGAATACCTAAGTAGGGAATGAGCATGAAAAACAATGATACCAAAAAATAAGAAATATTTCACACACGAAAAACAGCGACCGCATTTATAACTGTCGAACAAAATAAGTAACACAGTATATGGTTCAGAATCAATTATACCCACATGTTTACGTGATGATATCCCAGGCCACACTGAGATCATTCGATCGCCTCTCTCCCTCTGTCTCCCGGTGACTCACCCTCACTCACCGCCCGTGTCTCTCACCCGTCTCATACGCGTTCGTTCTCCTCCGCGTTTTCTATCACACCTACACTGCACAAACAATTACAATTTCGCACACATACATACATACACACGTACACACACATTCGTAACAATATTATGTAACAAAATTTTGTTGTCAACTTAATGATTAATCAATTAATTATTAAAACAAGAAAATTTTCTTTGCCAGGACAGTGATGCAAGTTTTTTTTTTTATAGATTCCTAACATTACTTAGAAATGTATAATTTGCAACAGCCCACCATGGCCCCCTTAAATTCTTGCCATGGCCCCCTTGGGCCCCCTTGGGGGCCATGGCCCCCAGGTTGAGAACCAGTGGACTAGACATTGTCTGGGATCTGTACATGGCAGACAGCTTGAAGGCGGACACTCGCAGCAAGAGAGGAACGGGAGTTAGGAGACGAGTCGAGCCATCAAGTGCAGTTCCTGGAAACTGGCAAGAGTTTCTCCGCATCAACGACAACAAGACGGAGCTGTTCTCCTTCCTGGCTTCTAACGTGGCAGACATTGACACCAACAAACATCTCATCACCACACAAGGCACTGGCGTTCTTTGCTCCAATCGCCAGGACGTGTCAGCTCTAGCGCCATGCACGCATGAGGAGGCTGACACTCGTATCCTCCTGCACCTACAGGATGCCGTACAACAGGGGTACAGCAAAGTGTCAATACGCACAGTTGATACAGACGTGGTAGTCCTGGCCATAGCATCAGCCAATCGCCTCAACATCCCTGAACTGTGGATTGCCTTTGGAGCTGGGAAGAGCTTCAGGTTCATCGCTGCTCATTAGATCGCCAAAGCTCTTGCTCCTGACCGATGTGTGGCCTTGCCGATGTTCCACGCCTTCACTGGATGTGACACGGTGTCCTGTTTTGGCGGCAGGGGCAAGAAGACTGCATGGGACACCTGGACCACCTATGGAGACGTCACACCAGCCTTCTGCGCCTTGGGTGCCATGCCAGACCCACGTGCCATTGACGAGTGGATGCAACCACTGGAGCGATTTGTGGTCCTGCTGTACGATCGCACCAGCACAGAGGAGGGTGTGAACCAGGCAAGGAAACAGCCGTTCAGCAAGAAAGGCAGAGCTATTGATGGTCTGCCTCCTACACAGGCTGCACTCATCCAACACACCAAGAGAGCTGCCTACCAGGCTGGTCACTGTTGGGCCCAAATGATGACCCCTGCTCCAGAGCTTCCGTCACCAAGTGAATGGGGCTGGAACAAGAAGCCTGGTGGTGGATGGAGTATAGCCTGGACGACCCTACCAGAAGCATCAGAAGCTTGCAGGGAACTCTTGCGATGTGGCTGCAAGAACGGCTGCAGAGGACGCTGCAAATGCCAGAAGGCGGCTCTTCAGTGTACAGCTCTTTGTCAGTGCGGTGGACAGTGCTCTGAGTGACGCGGCTCACAGAGAACAGTTCATTACTGTTTGGACACAATTTCCATCCTATTGACTTGCAATTAGACTATAATAAGCTATTGTGTGTACCTCTGCTACCTACAAAAACTGAAGAAATAATTCTGGGTTGTTTGACGCACTTGACGAAATGGTCCTGATTTCAAAATCGTAACATGACGTAAAAATGATAATTCTTATTTTTTAGCTCAAACTAGTAATTATTTGCCATTTCAACTGTTATGTGGACAGTAAAATTACTGATGTATGATTTATAATACAAAGGAAAAACATTCCCACCCCTAGAATTGATTTAACCTACAATATCAAAGAATTTCAAATAAACGATGGCGGCCATCTTGAAAATGGCCGCCATTTTTGTCACAGGTCGAATCTGATATGGCCCTCAATCTAAAAATCACCACTGAGGCATAGTCTACCTGCGGACCAAATTCCATGCTTGTTTCATCAAACCCACAATACTTTCACCTATCTGCAGTACTAGTGGTGCGTGTGATATCGACCTCCGCCGTGCGGCAGGAGTTAACCAGTCTGTTGGCCCATTCACTTGCTGCATATGACTATCAATGAAAATCATATAGACTATGGTTTATCAGTATATATGATATACTGTTATCTTCGTAAATGTTTGTTCTATAATATTTTCAAATAAAAAACAGTAAAAGACGCTAAAGAAATGCCATTATGAGACTGAAGAAATATGCATGAGGGTCTTCACTTCAACTCTTCGCCATTTAAAACTTTGCGTATCAACATTTACCATGAAACATATCAATAGAAGCGCAATTTTATTAGCTTTCCATTGATATATTTCGTTTTCTGATAAATGAATTAGAACCATGCATACTGTTACACTTGGCGTGTGTATGTCCGAGTGCATGGGCCGGGAGGAAGGCGAGGTGTGGGCTGTGAGTGAGTGTCTGTATGAGCGGGCGGCATGGCCCGCGTGTGAGGGTAGCTTACTCCTCACACAAAGGAGGGTGACGTCATTTGCGAGGATGGTTAGGATTGGAGGGTGCACGACGTTACAACACCATCATTGGCTGGTTAGGAGACGGGGCAGATAAGAGGGGAGAGAGAGAGAAGCCGCGGCGAGCAGGGTAGCGGGCAGGACAGAGCAGCAGGGGCGAGATATAGACGAGTGAGGAGGTCTGGAGCGCGGCGGCGACGGGAGAGCGCCTTCGTCAGCCCTTCGTCAGCCCTCGTCAGTAGCTCGTAGTGCCTCGCGTAGGCCAGCGTACCTCGTCAGTAGTCGTGTGCCTCTATTGAAGCCTTGTGTGTTGGTTATTAACGTTACACAGAGCGTGACAAGTGTAACTGAGTGTTTGTTCCTTCGGCGACGCCGTCAGGCAGTTGTGTATTGTGCTGATCTTTGTGTATTAAAATAGGGAATAGTACAGTGAGTGTTCAATGTTCCTCTATCCGCCTTATGTTATTGACTACGTGATTGCACACCATAACTCGCCCAGGTTAGTCTACCGAGCCTTCTACAGGAGGGAAGTTAAGGGGTTACGTGACCGCGCCTTTGGGGGTAAATAAAGACAGGTAAGTCTGTTGAGGTAAGAGGGCGGCGCAACAATACATTACCGTTAACTAAATAAATAACATCATCAAGCGGGTAATTTTCCCGATTGATGATGTTATTTATTTAGTTAACGCTAATTTATGCATGGTGCTAACTCATTTATCAGAAAACGAAATATATAAGTGAATAAATAACATCAATCGGGAAAATTACCCGATTGATGATGTTATTTATTCAGTTAACGGTAATGTATGCATGGTTGTAATTCATTTATCAGAAAACAAAATATATCAATGGAAAGCTAATAAAATTGCACTTCTATTGATATGTTTCATGGTAAATGTTGACTAGCAAAGTTATAAATGGCGAAGAGTTGAAGTAAATATTCTTTGGTCATATGCAGCAAGTGAATGGGCCAACAGGCTGGTACAAAACCTGCCGCACGGCGGCGCCACCGTCGGCGGATAACAGAAGTTGCATTGGAGGGACCGCGAGTGAGGTATCTTGTTGTAGAGTGTCTTTGGTATCGCTTTGTACTTTGTAGGTCGTCTGTCAAGTTCGAGCTCGAACTTGACACATATCTTCCTTCTTTGCCCCTCTGCAGCCCTTTCTTTCCCTGCCACCTGTGGGGAGAGAAGGGGCACAACAGAGCAGTAGCTATATACATAGACATAAGTCCCTCCTATCAACTACCCTCCTATATGTCTTCTACATGCCCTCGCTATCTTTTTTCCCAAGCCTGCAAGGGCCGGATGTTCGAACGTTCGTAACGGTCTCTAAGATCGTCTTTGCACTTACATTGATCTTGGAACGTTCGAAAACGCGTTTAAAGGTATTTTCAAACATCTTCACGAACATTCATCCGCCATATTTTTCATATGTCCACCATATTTGTTCATAATGTTAAAGTTGCTGAGGTGCACCCGCACACTGTTCATAGGGTCGCATGATGAAGGTTTTTCTAATATACATTGTACAAGCCATATAAAGTTATATTATAAGTTGTTTATTTCATATTGAGTTGTAATTATTGTTGGTCAGGACGTTGTAGGGGGAATGTGAAGGGTGCAATGAATGGTATTGTTACGCAGGGCACTCACCCTTCTTATCACACCAAGGGCCCCCTCTCGTAAACCACTTACACCTGACGGAGGTCGGCAGAAATACCTGAGGCGAGTAGCTTTCTCACCGCTGATGGCACCTTTATCATTCACCCGGAGGAAAGGACACTGAGCACACTGTATTATACTGTCTAATTTATTGGCGGAGGTCACAATACACTGTACTGAAGGTGGAGAGAGAGAGACTCACATGTTACATTGTCTATGATTGTTCCTAACACACACTGGAGGCTACGTGAGAATGGCACACACACACGGGTACTGACTTAAAGGGGAGACGCTGACTTATACGAGACACTCCCCAAATTCTCCTTAATCCATCGGCAAAAACACAAAGGGTGGCGCGTGGTGTAATAATCCTTGTCCCCTCCACGCTGTCGGCTGCCGCGCTCCCAAGACCACCTTGCCACCTCGTACCTCTCACCGCTCTCCCTCTCCCGTCTCCCCCTTTCCCGTCTCCCGGCACCACCGCGCTCCCCCTCCGCTCCTTGGTGCCCCCAGGGCCGACACCGCAGATTCTAACCTTCAACCATTCGTCAACCTCCCCACACATACTTTCAAACACACTACACAGTCTCATCTGAACAACATACACATTTACAAAACCTACTCGGATCCCTCATACACAAACGACCTCCCCTACATTCGTAACAGTTCACACAAACCGACTTCCCATTAACACAAATGATAACTCCTGGGATGAGGGTCGTGTAGCCCCAACGGCCCGCTACACCCCAACCTAAAATACACACAGACAGACGGACATTTATCTGCGGGTGTAAAAACTATCCTCCTCCCCTCTAGAACAGCGTCCCGCTGTTTCCTTTATCCTAATCCTTTATCCTAAAAAAGTACATAGAAGAAAAATAGGGCAACATAGTTGAAACACACAAAATTAACACAATAAAAAATTCTCAAATGAAGGGCCAACTCGCCCCATCATTAAAACACACCCCTAAACCCAAAAATTACCACCCAAAGCTTTACAGCTGTAGGTCCCTCCATCGCCTCCACCAGCCACCACTGCAGAGTTGGAAGGTCACACCAGGCGGCCCCCCTCTTCACACGCGAGACCCACCAGCAGGAACACAGAGCTGCAATCTCACCCAGGCGCCACAAACCACAAGGGACGCGTCCTCAATCCTGGGCTCGCCTCAGAGTTAACCATGGCCCAGGAGTCACTCTCCACTGGCCCCGCAGCTCTCCTCTCTGCTCCACTGCTCGTCTCCGAGGCAAAGGGCGCCACGACCTCCCGACAAACCATGCCCTCCACTGCAAGGCGCCGGTGACGGTGCGACAGGACTTAACAGCAACACGCTGTGGCTGCTCTGCCTGGTAGAGGGCACGGTGCATCCCTCCACCGTCGTAACAAGCAGTTCCTGCCACCTGCACCAGCTTCGGTGGGGGCCACACACTGCAAGTGTGGCTCAACTGCTCGCCATCCTCCTGAAGGCGCGGCGGAGACAGATATGAGTGCGTCCTCTTGGTCCCTGGCGCTCAGAGGCCTCCAATGCTTGCTGCGCGGCTTCCCACGCTCACTGCGCCGCGGCTCTTCTTCCGGTGGTTCCATGCCGAGGCGAAGTGAGCGGGTTTCTTGGTCTTCCTCAGTGGGCGCTTGATCTGCACCCGTCTGGGCGGCAGGCCACCGCTAAGGCCCTTCTGCCTTTTACGCCGCTCGCCAGCGCCGCGAATTGGGCCCGACAGGCCTTCCACGGCACCGGCGCATCCAGCTCCTGCGGCCTGTGTCGCAAGTCGCCACATTCCTGACGTGCACTCGGGCCCGCACGACGAAGTGGAGACTCACGTGAGCTAGGTGGAGTGGGTCGTGAGAGGGGCAGGGCTACGCTCTCCTTACACTCACAAGACGCGGCCGCGCCCTCAACCCCAAACAGATCACCCACAGCCAGGTATGCCTCCCACGACACTTTTCCATCAAATTCCGATGGTTTCCTCCGCCCTGTGGCTCCTACAGGCGAGTGCACGCTTCGTGGAGGAGAATTCGGAGGCGTAGCATAGCGGTGAAGAAATCCAGGCGGGGCGAATCGGGTTGGCAAGAGCGGAGGGGTGTATACAGATGTGGCTGCAGCCGCTCCGCTCCCCGCTGTTGCCATGGGAACCACGTGTGAGCCTGCGTGTGTGCCAGATTCTGTTCGTGAAACCTGTGGCTTCACTTCACGAGGCTCCTCCTTCACGCACAGCCCCCCAGTGACTACATCCTCGATGTCAGTTTCCAACTCGTCTCTTATTGCAGCGCATGCCTCGTCAGTATCCTGCCTCGCGTGTGCTTGTACCTCGTTTAAGCCTCTACTCAGTGTGTCTCTCACTTCATATAGATTTTGTTTCATTTCACTTAAATTTTCATTTTGGCTCATCATTTCTTTCATCAGTTTCTCCTTTTCACTTCTATTTTGGCTCATTTCTTTCATCATGGCCATGATCCTGTTCGTGTCCACTCTCTCGCTATCCGCCATTTCACTCCCCTACCTGTTTTCTCCCGCCATTTCCGGTCCTGTTGTGTCACGCTCGCACACACAGACCGGGTTGGCACCCACGCTTTCCTCCATTAGAAGCGCGCCACTTTCTTTCTCAGTGACGTCACACGGCGCTAACTCGCCTTCCCCTTCCTTCTCTCCCGCCATCTTGACCACGTGTTACACAGCTACCGGCCACATATTTTTTCTACAATCAATCCCACTGCTGACACCAATGTTACGCAGGGCACTCACCTTTCTTATCACACCAAGGGCGCCTCTCGTAAACACTTACTCCTGACGGAGGTTCGGCAGAAATACCTGAGGCGAGTAGCTTTCTCACCGCTGATGGCATCTTTATCATTCACCCGGAGGAAGGGACACTGAGCACACTGTATTACACTGTCTAATTTATTGGCGGAGGTCACACTACACTGTACTGAAGGTGGAGAGAGAGACTCACATGTTACACTGTCTATGATTGTTCCTAACACACACTGGAGGCTACGTGAGAATGGCACACACACACGGGTACTGACTTAAGGCGAGACGCTGACTTATACGAGACACTCACATTCTCCTTAATCCATCGGCAGATACACAAAGGGTGGCGCGTGGTGTAATAATCCCTTGTTCCCTCAACACTGTCGGCTGCCGCGCTCCCAAGACCACCTTGCCACCTTGTACCTCTCACCGCTCTCCCTCTCCCATCTCCCCCTCTCCCGTCTCCCGGCACCACTGCGCTCCCCCTCCGCTCCTTGGTGCCCCCAGGGCCGACACCGCAGACTCTAACCTTCAACCATTCGTCAACCTCCCCACACATACTTTCAAACACACTACACAGTCTCATCTGAACAACATACACATTTACACACCTACTCGGATTCCTCATACACAAACGATTGTAATGCCAGGATTTTGATATAAGTAGTAGATTAAGATCAATTTACTTTCATTCTAGGTTTAATGAGCGTGTGTAAATGTATGTAGATGATAAGCATTGTTCCTCGTAACATATATAATTAATTTCCTTCCTTCCTTTGTTCCCTTCCCCCCCCCCCCCCCCCCCACCTTCCATCATTCTCTCTCCCTTTGTTAGTTCCTTGTAAAAAAACCTCAAACCAGTTATTTCTGCGATCACTTAAATTAGCGAATCTTAATACCAATAGATTAAAACCTTCTAGAATCAACAATACTCACTTATTCTTCAGGTAATTTGAGCATTCGTATAGTAAATTGTTTCCGGAAATCCATGACATCAATAAGTTTCCGTGGAGCGCTAAATTATTATCATTTTTCAACCGTGGGAAAGAAGACAAAGACGCCTTCTCATGACCAATGTTACGAAAGCGTAACACAGATTCTATGGTGGTATTAGGGAAACTAAAACAATTTTTCCCGAAAAAAATTTCATCATCGTTGAATATAATTTGCAAGTGTCTCGGTGAGGCTGTGCAGGGGTAACAGTACCCGCTGCTTGACTTACTTAAACAGCGACGAGTTCGGTGTGTTAGGGTGATGCGAGTTGAGCATAGTTCACGTAGTCAATCAACACACAGGCGAAGGAAACGCTTTGACTCATTTCTTGTGTTTACTGAATAAAGCCACAAAGCCACTACATCTACAAAGTACATATACGTCAACATCCTCCGACCTATTGCGGCCGTCGCAAGGATCGAGACACTACCACAGTCCCCCTACCACCACAACCACAGTTCCCCACCACCACCACAACCTCAGTTCCCCACCACCACCACCACAGCCACCACAGGGGCAATTTCTCTCCCAGGAAATCCCCGTGTGCCTCCCCCAGGGGCAGCGCGCGTCTTTCTTTCAAGACGTCTGAATCCTCACTGCCCGACTCACGAGCCAGGAGGCACCCAGCGTGCGTCCTTCTGGGCCCTCTCCCAGCCTCCCACCCGTGCACCTAGAACACACGTCTCCCAGGCCCACTCCCTGCTCTATGTACTGTACTGTAGGTGTACTCTCTCCAATTACTCTCTCCAATTACTCTCTTAGCACCTTCTTTCTATATTCTTTTGACCTACGCCGACTAGGCAGCTGTGTAGAGGAATTTTCCTACTAGTGTCCCGCCCCCTAGATCAGATGTCAGGTGTGTCTACTGTAGGTAGGATATATGGAAACACTCCTCTGAGCCTGCCGTTCGCGCCACGCTACCCACCGCCACTCGCTCATCTCATGTTCCGGTTCCTGCCCTGCCTCTACTTATTATATTCAAGTATAATGTACCACGTACATGGTATATCTATACCCCACTCCCACCCACCCGCACTCAAGGTCGCCCCACTAGGCACCCTCACGCGCCACCTCCTCCCAGTTCATACACACAGACACACACACACGCCTCACGTACCGCTCTCACAACCACCAACACCTCCACCACCACCTCCACCACCTCCACCACCACCTCCACCACCACTACCTGCATAACACTGTCCCCCCTTTAAAACGTGACCGTCCTTGGTCACCATGACACCCACACCTTAGCACTTAACACTAAGAAAATACAGGACAATAGCAACATAGCACATGTACAATCAATAATTCAATATCCTCATGGTCATCCATTACATAATCCTCCTACCACAACAACCATGGAGTAGATTACATGCCTCACTCCACATCACCACCACCACATCACCAACCTTCCACCACAGCAGCCTCCACCACACCACCACACCACTCCACCACACATTAAAGTGGATTAAATGCCTCCACACCACAGGGGTTGCCGCTTGGCCCCTAAACAGAGGCTCCTACTGCAGCAGGGTTACCTATACCTCCTCGCAGGCCCAACCTGCGACTATACCTCCTCGCTGGCCCAAAACCTAGCGAATATCCACCCCCTCTTCTGCTGCGTCGCCGTCAGTTCCGACAGGCGCACCGCACACCGCGCGTAACCTCCACCAACTCCCTTCACCACACAACATTACCACCCCAAAGCGTTACAGTTACAAGACCCTACATCGCCATCCCCCACCCGCCACTGCAGTGTTGGAAGGTCACACCAGGCAGCCCTCCTCTTACCCCGCGAGACCCACCAGCAGGAAACAGAGATGCGACCTCAACCGCAGGCGCCACAACCACAGGGACATCCTCCACCCTTGGCTCGCCTCAGAGGTAACCACAGTCCAGGAGTGCACACTCCACTGGGCCCCGCAGCTCTGCCCTGTTCCCACTGCTCTAGTCTCCGCGGGGTAAAGGCGCCACGACTTTCCGACAGACCATGCCCTCCACTGCAAGGCGGTGGTGACGGTGCGGCAGGACTTAACAGCAACACGTTGTAGCTGACTCTGCCTGGTAGAGGGCACGTCGGTGCATCCCTCCACCGTCGTAACAAGCAGTTCCTGCCACCTGCAACAGCTTCGTTGGGGGCCACACACTGCAAGTGTGGCTCAACTGCTCGCCATCCTCCTGAAGGCGCGGCAGAGGCAGGTATGGGGACGTCCTCTTCATCCTGGCTCTCCGGGGCCTCCACTGCTTGCTGCGCGGCTTCCTACGCTCACCACGCCGGCGTCTCTTCCTCCCGTGGTTCCATACCAAGGCGAAGTGAGCGGGCCTCTTGCCCTTCCACAGTGGGCGCTTGATCCGCACCCATCGGGGCGGCAGGCCCCCAGCAAGGCCCTTCCTGCCTTTTACGCCGCTTGCCAGCGCCGCGAATCGGGCCCGACAGGCTCTCCCCGACACCTTTCCACCAAACTCCGACGGTCCACGCCGCCCCGAGTGGCCACACACCGCAGCGCGGCGGTGGGGCGACGAAGGTGGGGTGGGGGAACGAGGAGAGGAAGGGGTGGTCGGGACGGGTGGCGTGACTGCCTCACAGCCCGGCGCATCTCCCAGAAACCCACCCTCTACACCAGGGGTTTTCAACCTTTTTTTCCCCACGTACCCTTTTGGGTATTGTTTATGTCAGCCATGTAGCCTACCCCTTTCCCTTTGTGATAAGTGGAAAAAAACCACACAGAAAACATTCCCTTGTGTATATTTGTAAATACTTAAGTGAATTAACTACATAACCGTCATGCCATAACCAGTTACCAGTTAAGGAAAGAGCTGGAAAAAAACCACTACGACTACGTTATCATTACATCTGCTGTAAAGGGAATTAATGAGATGGCTGGAACTGCTTTTCCTCAACTAGTCTAGTCAGCCGAGGAGCAGTTTTAGCTAAAGCACATCGAAGGTCGGCTTCCACATTCAGTCGAGATCTTAGTTTTGATTTTATGACCAGTAAGCTGGAAAACCCAGTTTCACACAAATATGTTGATGGGAAAAGTAACAGAGAGCGAAGAGGCTCCTCTGCGACATGTGGATATGACTTGCTTATTTCACACCAGAACCTAACTAAAGATTTTTTCTCAAAGAGATCACAAGCACTGGAGTCATTCACGAAGTCAATAAACTCTTCCTGAATGACATCATTAACAGAAGCAACATCTGTATGGAAAGGGTCTCTAATTAGCTTCAAATTAACTTCAGACACATCTGGAAAGTATCTCTTTAATTCATTTTGCAGTGAGGAAAGATGCTCCACTATTAAATTTGCCATCTGATCTACAGTAGAGGTGTCCTGTCTGTCAGCTAGTGTTTCAAACATGTCAAAATTTCCTTTCCTTACTTTTGTCTCCCACAGTTCTAGTTTCATTAGAAAACTCTTCAATTTGTCAACAGCGTCAGTGACAACAGCATCAGCTCCTTGCAAAGACTTGTTTAGAATATTTAGGCGTGTAAATATGTCAACAAGATAGGCAGGTAAGTAACCCACTTTGGATCATTCAGCTTTGCATGATAAATCTGAGATTCCTTCCTGTTATTACGGCTAAATAACTCTTTCAGTTCGTGCTGCAGCTCAAAAACTCTCTTGACAACATTTCCACGAGATAACCATCGAACCTCTGTGTGGTACAAGAGTGTTTCATGACCGGAATCTAAATCTGACAGAGAAGTCTAAATAATCTAGTATTCAGAGCACTTGACTTTACGAAGTTGACCATCTTTACTGTGGTATCAAGCACCTCTTTCAGCTCAGTAGGCAGTGTCTTGGATGCTAAAGCTTGCCTGTGTATCATGCAGTGCATGCGTTTTGCCTTACTGTTAACAGCTGTAATTCTTGTCTTAAATCCTGACTGACTGCCTAGCATGGCAGGAGCTCCATCTGTTGTGCAGCCACATAAATTTTTCCACTCTAGTCCCTCAGATTCAAAGAAAGAATTGACAAGTTCAAATATATCTGCTCCCGTAGTTGAAGCTTCAAGAGGATGACAAAAAAGAAATTCTTCCTTAAAATTGTTATCTTTGATGTACCTTGTGAATGCCAGCAACTGAGCACAGTTAGCCACGTCTGTCGTTTCATCCAACTGGAGAGAAAATATTCCTAAGGGGGCTGTTTTCATCTCAGAAACCACCTGGTCTTTGATATCTGTGGACATGTCAGAGATACGTCGCTGGACAGTGTTATCTGACAACGGCAGGGTGTCAAGCTTTTTAGCATATTGTTTCCCCAGCATAATTTTTACTATGTCTTTGGTACATGGCAGGATCAGCGTCTCCCCAATGGAATGAGGTTTTTTCTGCTGAACAATTTTCAGTGAAACTACATACGAAGCATGGAGAGCAGCTCTATTTGACTGATGAAAGCTCCTGAGTGATCCAGTTTTGAGCGGTTAGCATGTTTTCTCTGCGCCTAAGTAGTCCACATCTTTTCCTTTCAGCTCTGGGTGACAACCGTGCAAATGTCGCTGGAGCAAGCTTGGTTTCATGGCACCGGGAGACAGTACTTTTGCACAGATGACACACTGAGGCATTTCAGTTCCATCTTTAATGATGACTGTGAACCCAAACTTCATGTACTCCTCACTGTAACGTCTCTTTTTCTTCTGAGCCTCCATTTCAACTGCGCTGCTATAGTCTACAACACAAATTATACGTATTCTAAGGAGCTTTCGCATATAATAAATTGCAATATATTAATTAAGAAACATTTCTGAAAAAACATTAATTAAGCAGTGTAATGGAAAAAGTACCCAAAATGTTAACGCCAGAAATTGAGAGTAAATTAAAAATATGGGACGTGAATATATTTACAGAAGTTTGCTGTAACATAAAAAAGCCACACCTGAAAAGCCCACACCGCTCATGTTATTAGAAATTCAGAAAAAAATACTGTAAAAGCTCGTGAAATCGCACAAGTTATCACATATAAAGTACCCGTATTATGTAAAACTGCACAAAAACAGACCACTAACAATGAAACACTCGCACTCTAGCCCACTCGGTCACTGACTCCCTCACTCACTCATTTGTTCAGCTCACTTCTGCACACTGTCACACCCTCGTCAGCAAGCACGTGCCATCACCACACAAACACACACACATACACACACAATTAAAACGAAGTGTTGCATTGTTTCGTATGCAATATGATAATAATCTAAACTTATAGTATAAAAATGCGCACATACTCATGACACACCCAACCAGACGACATAAACGTGCATACAGACACGAATATTAGTCTATTTTTTCCTTTAGCTAACTTCAAACAAAAAATTACGGTACATAACAACACACATTAACATACCATTCCCCAGCTTACACCTGCCACACCACGCCACACATCTCACCACGTCACACCATACTCCACACCGCACCACACATCACAAACCTAGCCACATCACAACTCACATCACACCGAACCACGTCATGCCACACTATACAAGATTATTTTACACCATGTATCGCTGCCGTCACACAGCACCACTTCGCACATACAAAAAACATTAGTGTTCTATTTCATCAAACTTTTGTAACGAGTCTGGGACACATCAGTTTTATCCTTAGTAATGCCAAACTTTTTGCGATAGCTGTGTTATTGAAATCGACAGAACATTCCCTATAGGCCTATGTAATGTTTCAGTAAAAAAGTAGCCACAGAGAGACCAACCTGGCCCAGCCAGCAACAGTTCCCGACTGGAGAGTGGTGGCGTGTACCTGACAACAGTTTGCGTCTCTATCCCTGTCCAATACTCGTACAAGTCAGCAGGTGGTCAGTCACACTCACACGCAGGGTTGCCACTCCATGGGATTTTTCCCAAGATCTTGGGATTCTGGATGCCGTCTTGGGATCTTGGGATTTTTATTGAAAAGAGCTAGATATCTTGGGATTTTAAGGCCCCTCCTCCGTCCATCCACTCCCACATCCCCTCCCTTACTGCTCTTATCCCTTACCTCCCACCTCGTGTTGTACAACCAATCCCTACTCCTTCCCCCCAAAAAGCCCCTCTCGCTCCATCCGCTCCCACAGCCCATCCATTACCCCTCCACTCCCTTATTTGTCATTCCATTTGTCCATCCAATCCCTATCCCTTCCCTTGGCCGATTAAAGCGCCTACCCCTCCCACTGCCCTATCTCTCGCTGTCCCCCATGGCCTTCCCCATGCCATAAATCTCTACCTTCATACCAGACCGAAATGTTGCGCAGTTCTTATCATAACTGCCTCTTTTTTTTCTTCTTTTTTTGTAAATTTAACATGATTTCTCCAATACTACTTCAATTTCTAGGTGAAATGTACACTTTATTCAAGATTCTTAGTGTTATTTTACATTTATTGGAAACCTTGGGATATTTTGGCCCATCTTATGATTTTCAGGGGTTAGTCTTGGGAATTATGAAATTTTTGAGTGGCAACACTGCTCACACGGCCTGAAGCACGTATCAGGCCGTACCCACTAACGACCCGTGGAGAAGGGCGTACCCCCTGACAGACCCCTTACGTACCCCCTGGGGTACGCGTACCCCAGGTTGAAAACCCATGCTCTACACCGTCTGCCAGCCACGGGGGCTCCGTGGACTCCAACATGCCGTCGGCTCCTTCCATCTTCTTGTCGGCGACGTACACAGGCAGTACTTCCTCAGTGCCTCCCACGCTTACGATTTCCTCTCGGCACGCTTTTACTTCCTCCCGCACCTCAGTACGTAAGTCCTGCTTAAGGGCGGCACACACCGCTTCGGTGTGTGCTCTACAGTTTCAGTCGCCAGTATTCCAACATTTCAACCCCTACTATACCCCCCTTTCGAGAGTCACACCCTCGATATCTTCTCCCTCCCTACCCCTACCTATCCTCACCCATCACTGGAGCAAGGCGTGGTGGGGTGAGGGAAGGAAGAAGGAGGGAAGGGGCGATAAGAATGAGTAAGTGTCATGTATGTTGGTGTGAGAAAACTTATAATACCAAGAAGGAAATACTGAAATGTATCTAATGTGTGGTTTTAACATCATCATCATCATTAGTATTATCATCTCACCTGGCTATTTAATCTTAATCTACATATCTCTAGAAATGTCTGAAAAAAACATTTTTCCTTAGATTTTGCGTTTCCTTAGAAGTTTCTTTCTCAGGCCTAAACTTCCTTAAAATAAGGAAATTTCCTGAGAGTGGAAACACTGGTTCACTGTAACATCAGGATTGCCAGATAGTTGGGTGGGTTTATGGCCAAATTAATTGAAAAAAAAAGAAAAAAATAATAAAAAAGTATTTAGCTACATTTTTATATTATATGTATATAAATAAAATGTATTTAAATACTCATTAAAGTATTTAATTACTGTATATAAATACATAAATCTAATGTATTTATAAATAGATTTCTTAATACACATATGTATTTAAATACAAATGTATTCAAATGCAGCCCAGCTCTGGCTATATATGGCTAAACTGTCTTTCTCAGGAATCTTAGCAGGAACTTTATCCAAAAATAAATGTTAAAAGGAAATTTGAATCAAATGATTGTTATTTTCCTTATTTAGAAGTTACATTATACATACTAATTACTGATACAAAAAAAGAAATGGCCTACGCCACATAAAACTTTATTTTAGGGGGGTCTATGCTGTACGGTAGGGTAGGGTTGTGCGGTATCAAGAAAATACCGGTATCGCCGATACCGGTTTACGGGAATAATACCGGTACGACCTCACACCGGTATCAGATACGATACCGGTATACCGATACCGTGCCAAAATACCAGTATTACCGGTATCGGTATTTGATTTTTTCGTAATTTTTTTTACTTGTCCATTCTCAGATAATTATTAACCTCTACAGCATCAATCAATCAATCATTGGGGGCATACGCCGGGGGGCGCGTCGCCTCGCCCACCCTACGACGCCACTCCCGGGGTCACCACGCGCGAGTTCCCATGCAGGCTCCTTTCCCATACCAAGCAGCTCTCGACAAGAAACATCAACTTGCCCCAGCCACGAGCCTTGTGGGCGCCCCCTTGGCCTCCTCCACGCCGGATTGTCTCTTACAGATACAACCCGATGGGAAGGATCGGTTTCAGGGTAGCGTGCCACATGCCCATATAGCCGAAGTTGGCGCTGACGGACTATTCAGGTAATAGGCCTCGATTCAGTCTCACGGTGCAATCGCTGATTTGACACGTAATCATCCCAGCGATACCCCATGATTCTGCGAAGACACTTATTACCAAAGGCATTGATTCGTCTCTTCAAGTCACTATTTAGTGTCCATGTCTCACAACCATAAAGTAAGACAGGGATCACAAGCGACTTGAAAATCCGGATCTTTGTCCTCCTGCGCAGGTACCGATAACGCCGAATACTCCCGCTGAGCGAGTCCATAACACCGTGGGCTATGCCAATCCGCCGTAAGACTTCTTGACGTGACCCGCCGTCATTATGAGCTGCGCTACCAAGATATGTAAAACTTTCCAAGATCTCAATGCCCTCGCCACACGCATGAACAGACTGTACTGCTTCATCTAGTAAGTCTCCAAACACCTGGACCTTGGTCTTGAGCCAGGAGACCTCAAGTCCCAAAGGCTTTGCCTCCTCGTGCAGCGCCTCGAGAGCCATCACCAGGACCTCCAGCGACTCAGCAAAGATTACTGCATCATCGGCAAAAACAAGATCAGTGATCTTGGTGTTGCCGACAGATGCTCCACAATCACTTTGATCTACAACCTTGTCCAATACCCAGTCCATACAAGCGTTGAAAAGTGATGGGGCAAGGACGCACCCTTGCCTCACTCCTGTATTAACAGGAAAGAAGCCGGATACACCTGCCCCACACTTCACAGCACTCTCAGTCCCAGAATACAGACCAGTTATCAAACCAATAGTCCCTGCAGGAATCCCTCGAAGTCACAGAAGATCCCAGAGTGACTCACGATGCACTGAGTCAAACGCCTTCTTGAGATCAACATAGGTTGCAAGCATCCCCTATCGAAACTCACGTCGGCGTTCCACCAGGACACGACTGTCTTTCCTGGGAAAGACAGTTTAAATATATATATAGCCAGAGCTGGGCTGTATTTGAATACATTTGTATTTAAATACATTTGTGTATTAAGAAATCTATTTATTAATACATTAGTTTTCATGTATTTAAATACAGCAATTAAATACTTTAATGAGTATTAAAATACATTGTATTTATATACATATAATATAAAAATGTAAATACTTTTTTATTGTTTTTTTTTCTTGCAGTTAATTTGGCCATAAACCCGCCCAACTATCTGGCAATCCTGATATGACAGTGAACCAGTGTTTCCACTTTCAGGAAATTTCCTTATTTTAAGGAAATTTAGGCCTGAGAAGGAAACTTCTAAGGAAACGCAAAATCTAAGGAAATCTTAGGGAAATAAGATTTTTTTCAGACATTTCTAGAGATATGTAGATTAAGATTAAATAGCCAGGTGAGATGATAATACTAACACATTTTATTTGCCTTTGACAAAATGACCAAAGAACAAATTCTTGCTCCTAATTTTTTATCATATTCATATCTATAGCATTTACCACAGCAAGGATATTGGGGAATGGGGAGGAGGGAGGTGGAGCAAATTTAAGGTGGTGGGTGGCGACGGGCTGGTGTGAGCCGCGGGACAGGGGGTTAGAGCTCTAACGACAAGTTCAGTTCCTGTCCTGCTGTCTGATAAGCGTGTCTAGGATTCTGTTCTCATCAGTCACTAGTATTCGGTGCTTCCTCCAGCCATTTCTATACTGTATTTAGCTTCAAGAATTTCATATTGTTGAAAGTGTGTGCAAAATTTTATGATAATAATGCAACTCGAACATTATGTCAGGGAGTGGATTCCATAGTGTCGTAGATGGTTTATAGAATTCTCAAAGGAATGCATACTTATATTGCAAAATATAATTTAATAGAAGAAAGAGTTTGGAAATTTAGATTTCATAATTTTGTACCTCTGGAGATTTTATAATTAAATAAGTGAATACAAGTATTCGGACTAGTACTTTCGAAAATTAATGATTTAATTCATGGCATAAAAATTTGTGTATTTAAAATGTATTTTCAAATGTAGCTATTTGAATACAATTAATGTATTTAGTATTTAGTATTTAAATACATTCGTAAAATGTATATAGTATTTGGTATTTAAATACATTTCTCCCATGTATTTAGTATTTAGTATTACATTACATTGATACATCATTTTATGTATTTAGTGCCCAGCTCTGTATATAGCATAGCATAGACATAGAACTTTAGTTTACTTACCAAACCACGCATCGCGCTCTAGTGAGCTCATGAATATCAGCATATTGATATGTGCCGACGACAAACGATTTCTACTATCACTGGCGGTAGCGTTCATGCGTTCTGAGACGACCGAAGACCCCGGCCATCACTATATATATATATATATATATATATATATATATATATATTATATATATATATATATATATATATATATATATATATATTGTATATATATATATATATTGTATATATATATATATATATATATATATATATATATATATATATATATATATATATATGTGTGGTGTGTGTGTGTGTGTGTGTGTGTGTTTTTGCGCCCGTCCTCGTGTTATCTTCAAGAACCCTTCCCCTATCACATTTTGTGCTGACTGCTAACACACACACACATACACACACTCCTCTCTCTCTCTCTCTCTCCTCTCTCTCTCTCTCTCTCTCTCTCTCTCTCTCTCTCTCTATATATATATATATATATATATATATATATATAGCCTATATATATATATATATATATATATAAGAACATAAGAAAATAAGGAAGCTACAAGAGGCCGCGAGGCCTACACGTGGTAGTTCCTGTCACCCAACACTACCTACATCCACCTTCCATCCCCATCCATGAACCTGTCCAGCCCCTCTTTAAAGCTCCCCAATAACTCCGCACTAACTACCTGTCTACTGAGTCCAATCCAATCATTCATCACCCTATTTGTGAACCAGTTTTTCCCTATTTCCTTTCTAAATCTACGCCCTTCCAGCTTGAATCCATTACTTCTTGTTCTACCCTGGTTTATTAATAGCCGTAAGAACTTTTCCTATCTCTCCTTTATTAAATCCCTTTATCCACTTAAAAACTTCTATCAGATCGCCCCCTACTCGATCTGTCTCTCTCTTTCGAGTTACCCGCCAGGGTGGCCTGGTGGTAGAGCGCGCGGTCCGAGTATAGAGACTCGAGAGCGCTGTTCGGTCAGCGGTTCGAGTCCGCCAAGTTCGTCTTGGTGTGGTGGCGCTTTTTATAGTCAATAACCTTGTAGTTGGTACTTGCAAAGTGTCTAGATAGGATCAAAGTATCTCAGTATTATCTCTCGAGTTATCTGCTGTTAAAACCACACATTAGATCCATTTCAGTATTTCATTCTTGGTATTATAAGTTTTCTCACACCAACATACATGACACTTACTCATTCTATTTCCCCTTTCCTCCTTGTTCCTTCCCTCACTTCACCACGCCTTGCTCCAGTGATGGGTGAGGATAGGTGGGGGGAGGGAGGGGAGAAGATATCGAGGGTGTGACTCTCGAAAGGGGGGTAGTAGGGGTTGAAATGTTGGAATAGTGGCGACTGAAACTGTTATAATACACCTTATATATAATATATATATATATATATATATATATATATATATATTATATATATATATATATATATATATATATATATATAATATATATATATATTATCATTATTGTTTTTTTCCTTTTTATTATCTTATTGATAATTATTATAATTTCTTATTAGTATTGCTATGCTAATATTTCATTATTACAATTGCTATAATTGTTATCATCATACTACCATAGATAGTAGTGGGTGGGTGTGTGTGTGTGTGTGTGTGTGTGTGTGTGTGTGTGTGTGTGTGTGTGTGTGTGTGTGTGTGTGTGTGTATGCATCTATGTAGTATATGATATGGTAGTATCAGTATATCTTTATTATTATCATTATGATCATTATCAATATTAATATTATTATTATTATTATTATTATTATCATTATTATTATCATTTTGATTATTATTATCATTATTGTTATCAATATTATTGTTAGTATCACTATTATTGTTATGATTATTTTATCTGAGCTATTATTATTACTTATTATTATCATTAATACCATTGACATTAACATTATTATTATTATTATTATTATTATTATTATTGGTACTATTGTTGTTTTTATTATTATAATCATTATCATAATTAAAAAAAAAATATCATTATTGTTATTATTTCAAAAGCGTAGACGGAGACACGTGAAACGCGATTTTCTTCAAAATAGATGGTAAAGATACGCGGGGTCAGTCATATCTGAGGTATGAACTCTCCGACACACACACACACACACACACACACACACACACACACACACACAAACACACACACACACACACACAGTCATATACACACACATGCTCACATACCGTCCGTGTGACGCAGTTGGTTAGGTCGCCCGGCATCATTCTGTGGTCCGGCGTTCGATCCCCGACACCGCTCATTCTCGAGGATTTTTCCACTGTGAAATTCGGGCGGTACTGTCTCCCTTGAGCAAGGGGATGGGGGTGTGTGGTGTGTGAGGTCCCAGCATTGCCCAAAGATCGGTAATAATGAGCTCCAAGCTCGCACTGAGAGGGTGAAACTGGCGATCGCGATCCAGCTCGCGTGGACAAGACCCTGGGTGAATAACACAGTCTCACACACACATATATTTGAAATAATTATATTAATAATAAAATTATAATAATAATTTGGATGATAATAATAATACCAATAATGAAAATGATGATGCCATTATTAACCATAATAATAGTAGACTAAGACTAATAATAATGATAATAATAATAATAATAATAATAATAATAATAATAATAATAATAATATTAATAATAATAATAATAATAACAATAATTAAAATTTGATCTAGGCTAGATTTGTATAGTGACGCCTGTGTGATATGTAATGATCCGTTTTCTGTGATGGTCTGCCCTCAAGCTCCCTTCACACATTCCATAATCGAACCACGATAGCGCCACCAATTTGACTATTGACGCTATCGTGAAATTTGATCACGATAAACGTAGACCACGATAGCCTCACAACAATGTCACGCTGCCTGTACGTATGTGTCATGACGGTCGTAAGATGGTCACGATGGAGTCATGACAACTGCAAGACTACGTCACGAATGGAAAATCAACGGTCATTTTGTCGTCACGATAGAGCTACGATAACCACGACAGTGCCATGACGGTGCCACGAACGTATCACGATAGCGTCAAGAGTAGCAAAATGCCTCACACGTGGGTGAAGGTTGCCATGGTGACGGAGAAGGAAAGGGGGTAGAGATGTAGGTGGGAGAAACAGGGTGGGGGTTGGTGATGTAGAAGGGGGGTAACGGGGAAGGGGGGTTGTAATAAAGAAGGGGGTGTTGGTGTTTTTGAGGAAACGGGGGAACGGGGGTTGGGGATGGAAAAGGCGTTGTTGGTGTTTTGGGGGATGTGAGTGGTTAAAAAGGGGGGTGGGGGTGTCGCACGTGGTGAGGGGAGTAGGGGGTAGGGAGTGGGGGGAAGGTGGTGTCTCCACGTGGTGCTGGGAGTAGGGGGAAGGGAGTCGAGGGTGGGTGGAGGTGAATGAGAAAGGGGGGAGAAGGAGGAAGGGGTGCAAAAAAGGGGGGGAAGGCAGGGATGAAGGCGCGCGTAACGATTTCTTATCGTCACGATAAGACATACGACGATCACGATAGTGTCACGAAGCTGCTACATAGATAACGATAGCGTCACGATAGAATTACGATAGCGCTGCGTTGGGTACAAAAATCGGGGAGCTTCCCGATTTTTTAGTGCACGCACTAACTTTTCGTGGCCTCGGCAGAGCGCGTCTCGAATGTCACAATGGACCCATAATCAGGACCATGACGGCGCTGCGCATTGCATTGTTGGCGCGTTCGTGGTTCCATTATGGAATTTGTGAAGGGGGCTTGAATCAGGGGTAGAGAGAGGGAGGGAGGTTTCACAGAGCGGCATTGTCAGCTGAGCTGCAATCGGCCAATGATAACACGCGCCTCAGATTCTGAGGCTCTGAGCCAATGAGCGTTACGCTACCATACGTGTTTCGGCAGTCGGAGTAGTCACTAGTCAGTTCTTGGTCTTGGTACTAGTCAGGAGTCTGTTTCGAGAAAAAAAGAGAAAAAAACATAATACCGAAATCCAATACCGACCAAATAATATACCGATACCGGTATACCGATGCAATACTTATACCGATACCGGTATACCGAAAAAATACCGGTAATACCGGTGCTAATATACCGGTATTTCGATATACCGGATACCGGTGCACATTCCTACCGGGTAGGGGTTACGAATTGTAAAATAAGAGATGGCCAGCGCCCGACGCCACAGGAAACTTTATTTTAGGGGGGTCTATCGAGACCACCGAGAGACAAGGCCTGGTGGATTGCCCGTGACGTCACACCATAAGGATGCAACCCGCTCCGCTCCCCGTACAAGTTTACCTACCTAATATAATGTTTATCAGTATAAAAGATATACTGTTATCTTCGGAAATGTTTGTTCTATAATATTATCAAATAAAAAACCGTAAAACACACAAAAAAAGTGCCATTATGAGACTTTCAAGAAATATGCATTAACTTAAACTCTTCGCCATTTAATATTTTGCTCGCAAACATTTTACATGGAGAATATCGATAGAAGCGGAGTTTAATTAGCTTTCCATTGATATATTTCGTTTAGTGATAAATTAATTAGCGGCATGCATAAATTAGCGTTAACTAAATATAAAAAATCTTGAAATCGGGTAATTTCCTATCTAATATATATTTATCAGTATAAAATGTATACTGTTATCTTCGGAAATGTTTGTTCTATAATATTATCAAATAAAAAATCGTAAAATACACTAAAGAAATGCCATTATGAGACTTTCAAGAAATATGCATGTACTTAAACTTTTCGCTATTTAATACTTTGTGCAAAAACTTTTTACATGGAGAATATCAATAGAAGTGGAATTTAATTAGCTTTCCATTGATATATTTCCTTTTCTGATAAATGAATTAGAACTATGCATAAATTAGCGTTAACTAAATAAATAACATCATGAAATCGGGTAAATTACCCGATTTCATGATGTTATTTATTTAGTTAACGCTAATTTATGCATGGTTCTAATTCATTTATCAGAAAAGAAAATATATCAATGGAAAGCTAATTAAATTTCGCTTCTATAGATATTCTCCATGTAAAAAGTTTTTGCACAAAATATTAAATGGCGAAAAGTTTAAGTTCATGCATATTTCTTGAAAGTCTCATAATGGCATTTCTTTAGTGTGTTTTACGGTTTTTTATTTGATAATATTATAGAACAAACATTTCTAAAGATAACAGTATATATTTTATAGTGATAAACATATATTAGGTAGGAAATTACCCGATTTCATGATTTTTTATATTTAGTTAACGCTAATTTATGCATGCCGCTAATTCATTTATCACTAAACGAAATATATCAATGGAAAGCTAATTAAACTCCGCTTCTATTGAAATTCTCCATGTAAAATGTTTGCGAGCAAAATATTAAATGGCGAAGAGTTTAAGTTAATGCATATTTCTTGAAAGTCTCATAAAGGCATTTTCTTTGTGTGTTTTACGGTTTTTTTGATAATATATAGAACAACATTCCGAGATAACGATCATATTTAAAA
>JACEEZ010018870.1:15000-16133 GCA_016584305.1 Chionoecetes opilio | reverse complement strand
GTGGAAGTGTGTGTGTGTGTTGTGTGTGTGTGTGTGTGTGTGTGTGTGTGTGTGTGTGGTGTGTGTGTGTGTGTGTGTTTGGGTGGTTGTTGGTGTTGTGTTGTGTGGTGTGTTTTGAGGTGGTGATAGGGTGCTCTGGGCAGACTTTCCCTGGCCATTTGTCTGTTGCTTCTCTCCTCATTACTGCGAGAGAGAGAGAGAGAGAGAGAGAGAGAGAGAGAGAGAGAGAGAGAGAGAGAGAGAGAGAGAGAGAGAGAGAGAGAGAGAGAGAGAGAGAGAGAGAGAAAAAAAATATCGTATTTCCCCTATTCTCCATTTTCTATGTTATATGTTTCCTTGATATGAAGACTACCTCAAAATCACAATCATTCAATTTATACTTGCCTTACATTCTCCCTGTATTTCCTTTCATCCTATATTCCTATAATTTAATCACGCTTTTCCATTTTCCCTGTTAAACATATTTTTCTCATACTTTCCTCGCCTCTCATCTCACATTATGTTCTATACACAACGACTCCATTACAAGTTTTCCGTTCAATTTCTCCCTTTCTAAACTTTCTGTGTCTGTACCTACCCTGTGTTTTCCCTCCCATAGGATTAACTTTCTCTGGGCGGGAGGAAAGGAGGGAGGGAGGGATGGAGGGAAAGAAGAAGGGATGGAGGGAGGGATAGAGGAAGGGAGGGAGGGAGGAGTATTGGAGAGAGTTATAGTTAAGCTTTCACCGTGACTTTTTGTGAGAGTTGCTTTGACGTTGAGAGGAAAGTGATGATGAATATGTTTTTGATGAGAAGGCGAGAGATGAAGTGTTGAGGGAGGAGGAGGGGGAGGAGGGGGAGAGGGTGATGGGGAAGAAAGTGAGAAGGGGAAAACGGAAAATTGCGAGGAGAAAATTATTGGGATAGAAAGATAGAAGGGAAAAGTGTGATTATATTGTGTGTTTGTGTTAGTTTGTGTTTTTGTATCCGCTGGACTAATAGCAGCGGCTCTGGCAGCAGTCAAGCGAGAGGCCGGAGACGTCATCATTGCCTCTGACAGCACGATTGCCCTACAGTCGATAACATCCAGGAACCTTCTTCACACCGTCCTCGTGAACAGAATTATTAAACTTGTGTATAAGATAACGTGTCAG
>JACEEZ010018870.1:0-7500 GCA_016584305.1 Chionoecetes opilio | reverse complement strand
TTCTTCTCTTGTACCCTCTGTTCTTTCCTCTTGCCTTTCTCCTTTTCATATCCGCTATTTAATTCATTTTCTTTCTTACACTATTAAACTCCTTATTCTATATATATATTTTTTTTTTATAATCTTGCACCGTCATCTCTATGTCATTGTTTCGTGTCCTTTTTGTCATCAGTATCTACTCTTATTAGATATTCACGCTATTTAACACACTCTTTTTCCTGTTTTATTTTACTGTTTAGCTTTTATCTTTATCTCTCCAGGCACATATAGGCACTCACACACACGCACACGTACTCTAAAATTACGACTCGTTTTCATTGTTTATTCTAGAACATTTTGGAATTGGCTCATGCTAGAGATACTTGTGCAAATTCACCTGTGCGCTCATCAGGGGCAAGATACTTCACGGTTTATTACGTTGACAGTAAGGTTGCTTTTCCCAGATTATCCTAAGGGCCCCAGCGACCTTGCAAACACTTAAGGAATCTTCTACCTGAGTCTGTTCCTAAAATCTTCTCTGGATCCACCCTGAGGTCCTAAGGGAGGCATTAAGCCCTGCCTCAGAAATGTTGGAGTTTGCAAGCGTTATAGTCGATTATGAAAGCATTTGCGAGGTCCCTACAGACCTTAATACAGTATAATAATAGCAGCTATCTCCTCGGGTACTTATATATGAACATTTATAAACATTTATAAATGGTTATGTAGGCATTAGCAAGATTCCTGCAGAGTTCATTCGGGTGCAGCAATCTAGTGCATGGCTGCCATTACCAAGGGATTTAGGGAGGTACGAGAACGCGGCACGACTTTGACAGGGCGAGTACGTGGCCAGTGTTAAGGGCCATTGTGGGTACGGCATGGTCCTTGGGTGTCGTGTGGGCCATGGCAGGGAAGGTGTAGTTGTCGTAACATGCATACACACACACGCAAACAGTCACACACACACACACACAAACACACACACACACACACACACACACGTACACACATATACACACATTGAAAGGGAAAGAGAGAGAGAGACAGAGGGAGAGAGAGACAGAGGGAGAGAGAGATAATTTACGCAAAGCAAAAAAATGAAACTATACAGATTGAAACAAATAACAAACAAAAAAAATGTACAGAATACGAAACAATCATCAGTCAAATTTCACCACAATAAATATGAAGCAAAACAACCACTAAGATACCAAAATAACATCATAGAAAAGAAAACCAGGCAGACTCATGTCACCATAAAATTTGCACCCCGGCGTTTTGGTGTTCCTGGTGACTACATCGTTACTTGGCCCGGGAAGCATATTAACCAAGCCTGGGAAAGCTAACCTAACCTAACGTAACCTAACCTAACCGTAACCTAACCTAGCCGTAACCTAGCCTAACGTAACCTAACCTAACCGTAACCTAACGTAACCTAACGTAACCTAACGTAACCTAACGTACCTAACCGTAACCTAACGTAACCTAACGTAACCTAACGTAACCTAACCTTAACCTAACCGTAACCTAACGTAACCTAACCGTAATCTAACGTAGCCTAACCGTAACCTAACGTAACCTAACGTAACCTAACCGTAACTTAACGTAGCCTAACCGTAACCTAACGTAACCTAACGTAACCTAACCGTAACCTAACGTAACCTAACGTAACCTAATCTAACCTAACGTAACCTAACGTAACCTAATCTAACCTAACGTAACCTAACCGTAACCTAACGTAACCTAACGTAACCTAATCTAACCTAACGTAACCTAACGTAACCTAACCGTAACCTAACGTAACCTAATCTAACCTAACGTAACCTAACGTAACCTAACGTAACCTAACGTAACCTAACTTAACCTAACCGTAACCTAACGTAACCTAACGTAACCTAACCGTAACCTAACGTAGCCTAACCGTAACCTAACGTAACCTAACGTAACCTAACCGTAACCTAACGTAACCTAACGTAACCTAACGTAACCTTATCTAACCTAACCGTAACCTAACGTAACCTAATCTAACCTAACGTAACCTAACGTAACCTAACCGTAACCTAACGTAACCTAATCTAACCTAACGTAACCTAACGTAACCTAATCTAACCTAACGTAACCTAACCGTAACCTAATCTAACCTAACGTAACCTAACGTAACCTAACCTGACCTGTTCAAGAGTAAAGTAGGTGAACCTTTCCAGACTTGGTTAATTTTCCTACCTATTTATATTTTTCTTTCACCTTTTCTATTTCCATTTCTCTACAATGTTTTTATTACTCAGCACATTTAATACTACTAGGCTACTATTATTACTACATATAACTGCGGCGTTACTTGGCCCGCGAAAAAGCCGAGTTGGGGTTAGGACGAGGCTGCCGCTGCTGGTGTTACATTCATAAATCTTTTGTGTGCACAGTCATGGAGGAGCAAACACGGAGCGGCGTATTACACGTGGCTAATTATGCAGCGTTGAAAATATACCCCCGCACCAAGTCAGGGAAAAGGTCCGGTGTGGCTGGAAGGGAATTTGTGTGTTGTGTGTATTGTCTGGTGTCTGTAAAGTGTGGTGTGTGTGTGTTGTGTTGTGTTGTGTGTGTTCTGGTGTGTGTGTTTGTGTGTGTGTTGTGTTGTGTGTTGTGTGTTGTGTGTGTGTTGTGTGTGTTCTGGTGTGTGTGTTGGTGTGTGTGTGCTGTGTGTGTGTTGTGTTGTGTGTTGTGTGTGTTCTGGTGTGTGTGTTGGTGTGTGTGTGCTGTGTGTGGTGTGTTGTGTGTGTTCTGGTGTGTGTGTTGGTGTGTGTGTGGTGTGTGTGTGGTGTGTAGTGTTTCTAGTGTTTCTGCTGCTTCCTGCCTCCTGTACCTCCCTTTCTTCACTCTGCTTTGTTTTAAAGCCTCAAGTTGTCCGCCGAGGCTAAGCAAACGATCTCGCTGGGATGAGTTAGAGCGCAGGAAGGATATTAAGTCTGATACTCTACCCGAAATTGCGTCTAAGTAAAGTTTCATATTATTACGAATTATTATTAGAGCTTGTTGGTGGTTAAATATAGTAAAATAATAGTAAAATGGCGCAACATCTTCCTCGATAAATAAATGAACATGTGTGGTGCATGGTAATATTGAGAGAGAGAGAGAGAGAGAGAGAGAGAGAGAGAGAGAGAGGAGAGGAGAGAGAGGAGAGGAGAGAGAGAGAGAGAGAGAGAGGGGAAGAGAGAGAGAGAGAGAGAGAGAGGAGAGAGAGAGAGAGAGGGGAGAGAGAGAGAGAGGAGAAAAGAGGGGAGAGAGAGAGAGAGAGAGAGAGAGAGAGGAGAGAAGACTAACACAATCGAAAAATGTAAGGAAGAGAAGGAAAAATGTAAATGAGAAAAATAAATTGGATATGCAGTCAAGGAAAAGAGGAAAGAAAGAAAGAAGAAAAAAAAGAAAATTAGTAGCGCAGGAAAGATTGACTTGAGATTGAATGGAGAAGGAAGAAAGTAAAAGGAAGAGGAGAGAGAATAGGATGATGCAAGAACATGGAAAGTAAATTGAATAGAGAAGGATATTACAAAAGAATATCAAAGAATTTTCGCTATTCAAATTTGATGGGTATATAGGTAGGTTCTTATGTATGCAAATAGATCCATGTATATAATTTGTGTGGTATCTTACGTGCCTATCAAGTAATAATTAGTTTTTTGAAATTGAAATACTTTTTATAAGATGGAATTTCACTTTCTCCTGCGTTAAGACTGGACTTACTGAGTACGCAAATGAGAAGCGAAAATGAAACAGCCCGATGAGAGACAGAGAAAGATAGAGAGAAAGAGAGAGATAAAGAGAGAGAGAGAGAGAGAGAGAGAGAGAGAGAGAGAGAGAGAGAGAGAGAGAGAGAAGAGAGAGAGAGAGAGAGAGAGAGAGAGAGAGATTAATTTTATGATACTCCTTTCATTACCTAATTATATTTCCAGTTCTTGTATATTGTTTTTTTTTAACGTTTTTTTCATATCAAATGAATAGAAAACGTAAGAACAGGGGTAATGTGTGTGTCCCCATTTACCCTCAAAACTTACGTAAAACTAAAAACCAAACTACTTATAAACTAACTAAAAAAACTTTCATAATAACTTGCGATGTGATTAAAGTTAGCTTTCATAAATGTATAAAGATGGGGCCGTGTTTTTTTGTTCGTCCCTCTCCTCTCACCTCTCTCCTCTCTCCTTCTCTCTCTCGTCTCCCCGTCCTCTCTCCTCGTCTCTCATCTCTCTCTCCCCTCTCTCTCTCCTCTCATCTCTCTCTCTCCTCTCACTCAATTCTACCTCTCCGTCCTACTCTCTCTCTCTCCTCCTCTTCTCTCCTCTATCTATCTCTCTCTCTCTCGAAGTCCGTTTCGATCTCCTCCTCTCTCGCCCTCTCTCAATCTCTCTCTCTCTCTCTGCATCGCTCTCTCTCTCTCTCTCTCCTCTCTCTGCTCTCTCTCTCCATCTCCTCTCTCCGTCCTCCTCCTCTCCTCTCTCTCTCGCTCTCTCTCTCTCTCTCTCTCTCTCGTCGCTCTCGTCCTCTCTCTCTCTTCTCTCTCTCTCTCTCTCTCTCATCTCTCTCTCCTCTCTCTCTCTTCTCTCTCTCTCTACTCTCTCTATCTCTCTCTCTTTCTCTTCTCTCTCTTTCTCTCATCTTCTCTCGTCCTCTCTCTCTCTCTCTCTCTCTCTCCTCTCCTCTCTCTCTCTCTCTCTCTCATCTCTCTCTCATCTCTCTCTCTCTCTCCTCTCTCTCTCTGTCTCTCTCTCTCTCTCTCCATTACACCCATATCCTTGTCCTCTGTCTTTTACTCTTTCTCTTCCCTTTCTCGTCCCTTTCATCCCTCACTTTCATCTATCCTTCTTTATCCATTCCCTATCCTTTATCCTTGCTCTTCCATCCCCCTTCCTCCCGCCATTCCTTCCACCCCGTCATCCTTGGTGCACATTGAGGGGCACCGTCGAGAGGTAAACTTAGCTTGCGGAGACTATGGAATTACGTGATTGCAGAAACTTCCTCTTTTTACTGACTCTGATCTTGTAATCTGATGGCCAGGGAGGCGGATGAGGTGAATACTTTGCCCTGAATTGGTTAAGTCGTCCCTGCACGACGAGTGATAGAAAATTGGGAAGTGTAATGCACTTAGACTAATCACAAAAGAGGTTTCGGTCAAAACCTAGGGAGAGAATGGGAGGAGGAGGAGAGGAGAGGACCTACGAAGCGATACTAAGCGAAAAATAGGCCACAAGAAGAAGAAGAAGAAACCTTGAAAATATACAGTAGGTGGAAAATTGATACTCTTAATTCGATTTTCTTATATATAGTTTATCTTGTTTTAGTTTTTTTCGTGTGTGTTTGTGTGTGTGTTTGCATTCGTGTATTAATTTCTTGGTTTATTGTTTCTTTTTTTGTGTCCTGTCTCTATCTATTGTCTCTCCCTGTATGGTCTTGCTATCTAATGTCTCTCCCTGTACGGTATGTCTTGCTATCGAATGTCTCTCACTGTATGTCCTTGCTATCTATGTTCTCTCACTGTAAGTGCGTTGGGCTATCTATGTCTCTCACTGTATGTCTTGCTATCTATGTCTCTCACTGTATGTCTTGCTATCTATGTCTCTCACTGTATGTCTTGCTATCTATGTCTCTCACTGTACGTCTTGCTATCTATGTCTCTCACTGTACGTATGTCTTGCTATCTATGTCTCTCACTGTATGTCTTGCTATCTACGTCTCTCACTGTACGTATGTCTTGCTATCTATGTCTCTCACTGTATGTCTTGCTAATCTTGTCTCTCACTGTATGTCTTGGCTATCTATGGTCTCTCCACTGTACTATAGTCTTGTTTGCTATCTATGGTCTCTCAATGTATGTCTTGCTATTCTATGTCTCTCACTGTATGTCTTGCTAGTCTTCCTATTTTTTGTCTTGTTTTTTATTTTTTTGTATTATGTTTTTCTTGTGTTTTTTTTTATCTTGTTGTTTTTATTTTCTAGTCATCCCTATCTCTGTATCTCTGTTCTCTCACTGTCGTATGTCGCTCTCGTCACTATCCCCTCTCTCTTGCTCCTGCACTTAATAACAGCTTTTTCCTATCTGTCACTGATCTCTGTCTATCATGTCTATCTGTATGTCTCTCTCATTCTCTCGCTCCTCTGTATCCTTCTCTCTTATACTCTCTCTTTCTCTCTCGTTTCCTTCTATTACAACAGCACATCCCCCCCTTCCCCTCTTTACCAATTTCATCACCTTCCCTCTCCTAGACTTCACCATCTATAAAAAAAAGTGGGCGTTTAACAACAAAAAAATCACCTCCAAAATCCCTTCAAAACCCGGTACACGTCCCCCGGACTCGGTTATCCCTTTTTTTCGATTTATGTGGGGTTTTATGGGGATTATCAGAAATGTTTTTTTATTTTTTTGTAAGGAATCACTTTTCATGGGGTTTAGGGGGATATGTGGGTTCTTGGGGGTGTGTGGGGGGGGGGGGGGTGGGGTTTTTTGTGTGGGGGTGGGGGGGTGTGGTGTGTGTGTGTAGGGTGGGGTGTGAGGTGGGGGGTGTGATTTTTTGAAGGATTGGGTGAGAAAAAAGGGGAGAGAGAAGAGAGAAAGAAGAGAAAAGAGAGAGAGAGAGAGAGAGAGAGGGAAGGAGAGAGAGAGAGGAGAGAGAGAGAGAGAGAGAGAGAAGAAGAGAGAGAGAAAAAGGGGAGAAGAGAGGAGAGAGAAAAGAAAAGAGAGAGAGAGAAAGAGGAAACCGGAAAATAGATGGGGGGAAGAATGGACAGGAGAGGGGGGTATGATAAACGATAGGAGAAAAAAAATTACACACATACACAACCTCTCTCACACCCCACCACACCACACAAAAACACACACAAACCCCCCCCAAACCACACCCCCACACACACACACACACACACACACACACACACACAACAAACAACCCACACAAAACAACAAAACAACACAAACCCACACACACAACACACCCCACACACACACACAAACACAAAACACACAAAAAACCCCCACACCCCACCCAAAACACACAAAAAAATTTAAGCTTTTTTATCCAAACCCCCCTCTTTTCCTCCCCCCCCCCCCCCCCCTTTTCCCCCTTTTCCCCCCCCCCCTTTTCCCCACTCAACCAAAGCCCCAAACATTATTTTAAAATCATTTTTCAACTTTTTTCCGCCTTCTCATTCCTTTTTGTCCCAAAATCTTTATTCTGCCTTCCAGGGCTTCTAAAATTTAGCCCAAACGGGAGGTTATTTTAACTAAAGAATTTTGCAACAATCGTGTTGAAACGCAATATCGTCTAACCAAAAATTAAAAAAAATTTAAAATTTACTAATGCCTCCCAAACTTTGCATAATTTCCCCTTACGAGTAAAGTCATTTTTTTTGTCAAAAAAAATTATTGAAAACAAAAATTTTTAAAAATTTTTGTGAAAAAAGTTTTTACCTACCCTTTTTTTTTTATTTTAAACTTTTTGGGTTTATTTTTCTGCGATAAGGGAACATTTTTTT